>ML818649.1:0-11123 GCA_009831015.1 Picea engelmannii | reverse complement strand
TCTTTGTTTGGGGATATAATGGGCTTGGCACTTGAGGGCGAATTCTGGGAAGTGGTGAATCTGGGGGAAAAGATACAAGGGTAGGTTGGACTCCCAGAGCCCAATTTTGTCACTTTGGTCTAGGAAAACTTCTTTAAGCCATGACTGTAGGTCTGTGAAGTTGAAATCGCATCTTGTGTCTGCGATTAAGTAGTCTTTGTCGGCGAGAGAAATCCTGTCAAGGTCAACAGGAGGTGGGAGAAAAGGATTCTCCTCACCTTCTGTTCTCTTTGACTTTGGCACCATCACTGTAACAATACCTACAAATAAAACAAAGGTTAGCGGGGACAACTATAGATGTGGGTGACTAACTGTAACGGAGAGGAAAACGGGGAAAAAACTCTGGTGCAATGACTGGGTAAATGGTGAGGGAATGAAGGGTGAGGGTAGTTTTGGGAAAACGGATATCCGTTGGGCACGAGAGATAGGTCAGCTAGTTAACAAATAAGTTAGCCAGTAATAAATGGCCAACGGGTCATTTAGAGCGTGAGATGGCAGGTGAAAATAACTAAAGCATACGGTTGAGTGATGTGGTGGGTATTGATTGGGGGAAAAGACCATGGCGAAGGGACTTTCCATGGGTGAACGGGGGAGAAAGACTGACAGAGTTATGGGATGTGACTCTTAAGAAAAAGGTGGATAATGACGTCCTGAGGTGACGAGGTATGTCAGATAGTAATAGGCAGTGGGATTCGGAACCAATGGATTCATGCCATGTATAGATAGGGTGCCTACCAGAGGAAAAATCCATTTTGGACCCCCCCCCCCACCGTTAAAGGCAGATCGACCGAGGGGGTCCGAAAAACACCATGAGTCGTTGATTTGTGTTCTTCCTTCTCAACCGCAGATCTGTGTGTGATCTTTAAAACACATTCTGGACCCCCCCCCCCTCCGTTAAAAGCAGAATGCATGAGGGGGTCTGGAATCCAATATAGACCATAGATCTAGGCGTTGAAGCTTGAGTCATCCAGATGTGTGCATATATTATCTCCGATTCCGGACCCCCCCCCCCTCCCATCGTTAAAGGTAGAACGGTCGAGGGGGTCCAGAAAGACTTGTCCACTATATATCTGGGCATGAACATCTGAGTCGTTCATACATGAGTTGTGCATAATTGTGGGCACGAAGGCATATGCGCCCAAAAAAACTTAGAATAAGTGCATATCATGGGTTTTCCCAAGCTTTTCCATGTTTCTATCACCAAGGGGTTAGACATCAAACCTTTTAAACCTCAAAGACATGGTTCAACATTGATCATCAAACTAGTTTTATTGAAATAAAGCAAACTACCCTATGTTCTAATCTAATTACCTATGACAATTAGCCCAGATTAAACTGTTGGACTAAGAAATTACTCTATCCTGGGGATATCTGACCAAGATTAGGCAGTCTGGTCAGATTTATTCACTAACTAACCTAGATCACTTGGCTAAGATTAAATAGTTTAGCCAAGCTTATTCACTACTCCTATCAACATCAATTTAAAAGAACTTGGCCATGCTTGAAAGGTATGGACCAAGTCATCGTTATTGCATGGGGCTCTATTGAATTTCTTTTATGCCCTCTTTTATTATTTTTCTTTCTTTTTCTTTTTTCTTTTCTTTTTCTTTTCTTTTTCTTTTCTTTTTCTTTTTCTTTCTTTTTCCTCAAATTATTTGCAGAATGAAAAATCATTTGACAAAAAAAAACACTAAAGAGATAACATTTCAGTCACCTGTTGATCCTATAAATTATAGGGTTATAATAGATGCTCCACCTGGGGATGGTACTCTCCTTGTGAAGTGCCAAGAATCCTGATTCCTGATGTTCTGGAACTTTCTCCATAGTCGCCTTTGTTGCTTGATCGGTTTTATTTTGAAAATTGGAAGACAATGTTTAGTGGCTTAGGGCCTTCTCTCTAGGCTTCAACCATCTGATCAAATTTATTCACTCAAAAACTTGCAAGCAAAATGAAAGTGATTTGTACAATGGAAAGTGTGACCTCAGGTCCCTACTGAGGCGGTGAATAATGCTTCAGCATTCTGCCATTTACAGGTCCTCTTGGTAGATCTGTCCCACCATTGTTGTTGAGCAAGAAGGTGTTATTTCCTCTGAATGATTGAATCATGTATGGTCCCTTCCACAGACTATCAAATTTTCCATGCTTTCCCTTGTCTTCATTTCAGGAATCCCATCTTAGCACCAAGTCACCTAGCTCGAAATCATCTTATTTGGTTCTTTTGTCAAAGATCTTCTTAATGCTTTCTTGGACTACCTGAGTCTTGTTGCATACTTCTTCCCTGGACTGTTGCAAATGGATCATCTGGTTTATCCTTCTTTGGGATTCGTTCGGCTCAGCTTGCATGTCTTGTAGCAATTTCATGACAGGAACTCCTAAGGAAGTGGGAAAAACTGCTTATGTGCCATAGACCAACTGATATGTCAGTCTGTTGGCCCATAGTGCGAAAACCAACTTGTTATGCCACGAATTTTTGTTTTCTTGCAAAGTTTTCTTGATAATGTTTACCAGGGTTTTATTTGATGATTCTGCCAACCCATTTCCATGAGGGTAATAAGTTGTGGAATGTCCCAAATCAATATGATACTGGTTGCAGAAATCTATGAGTTTCTTAGATCGAAAATCAATTGCGTTGTCAATTATAATCTTTCTAGGGCATCCAAAACGGGACAAGATATTATTTTCAAGAAATTTAATAATGACAGAATCAGTAGCTTGCTTGCTTGGTGCTGCTTCGATCCATTTTGTAAAATAATCTGTGGTAGTAAGAATCCACTTGTGTTGGCCCGAAGAGGGAGGATGTATTTCTCCGATGAAGTCTAATCCCCATTGTTGGAAAGGGGCTTCAACGGAGATTGGTTTCAGGGGAAAAGGAAGAAGTTTCCTTTTGCCCTCGAACAACTGACATATATGACATGAAGTCACTTTATGATGCACATCAGCGAATAGTGTTGTCCAATAGAAACCAGCTCTGAGGATTTTATTAGCTGTGGTCATCCATCTCAGATGACCACCACAGTCTCCTGCATGAAAATCCTGCAATACTTTGTCAGCTTCATCCTTCAATAGACAATTTAAAAAAATACCTCCAGGATCTTTCCAATACAGATTGCCTTCTAGAATGCAAAATTTTAATGCTTTCAATTTCAAAAACCTAGCTTTAGTTTTGGTCAGACCAAGGGGGGCTTGTAAATTATGCAAAACAAATATTAGGTCTGCATACCATAGAGAGTTCAGAAATACCTCTTTCACGCTTGGAGTTGCCTGCTCACCCTGTTCATCTACTGCATCAAAGAAATTAATGTCAAGAGCATGGAAATTTGATTCAGCCATTAACTTTGCTAGACCTTGACCTTCAATCAGTTTAGTAGGCTTAATCTCTATGTCATACTCTAGAATGATAGCAATCCATTTCCCTCTTCGGCCATCCGGATTGTCATGGGTTAAAATGTCTTTTACTACCGCATTCAGAACATATGCAATGGTGTGGGAATGGAGAATATATACTCTAAAATATTTTATGGCTTTCACCAAGGCAAAAGCTTGTTTCTCTGTTATTTTATATTTCAAGGTAGCATCTCTTAAAGCTTTACTGAAAAAGGCTATGGGTTGTTCATACCCTTTGTTGTTTTTCTTTAGTAATACTGCTGCAATGGTATGTTCAGAGGCAAAAGAAAAAAGATAAAAATCTTTGGTGAAGTCAGGACTGATCAAGACTAGAGCCTGTGTGAGTGCGTGTTTGACTTTTTCAAAAGACTGCTTGGACTCTATGTCCCATTTTATTTTTGTGTCCTTTTTTAACATGTTTGTGATGTTCCTGAGAAGCTCGGCCAGGTTGGGTATGAATCTTCACAGAAAGTTTATTTTTCCGATGAAAGACTGTAATTCTTTGATATTTCTTGGGTGTTCTAATTTCTGAATGGCCTCGATTCTGTTGGGGTCTATCTTAATTCCATCCTTAGAGATTATGTGCCCTAGAAGTTTACATTCCTCTAATTCGAAAAGGATATTCTTAGGATTCAAAGAAATCCCAAATTTCCTGCATTTCTCAAAAACTCGTCTGAAATGTCGTAAGTGCTCGTCATCAGATTGGGAAAACACAGTTATGTCATCCAGATAGATGACAATAAATTTGTCAAGTTCTTCCACAAAAGCGATGTACATCACTCTCTGGAAAGTGGCCCCAGCGTTCATCAACCCGAAAGGCATTTTCACATACATGAAAGTACCCCATGGTGTTGTGAAAGTTGTTTTCTCTTGGTCATTTGGGTGAACAAGGACCTGATTATAACCTGAGAACCCATCCAGTAAAGAGATTTGACCGGATCTGACTACCTTTTGTAATATGTGGTCCATTTTTGGCAATGGGTAGYTGTCCTTCAGAGAGACCTTATTCAGATTTCGGAAATCGATGCAAAGCCTGATTTCTCTATATTTCTTTCGGGTTGGGACCAAATTTGAAAGCCATTTGGAAAATCGTAATGGAAMTATGATTTTAGCATCGTACATTTTTTTKATTTCTTTTTCTATCAGGGGAAGTAGCTTGGGATTGATTCTCCTAAGTTTCTGTTTGAAAGGTTTTTTATCTTCTTTTATTGGAATCCTATGTTGTATGATGYTGGTGTCATAAGCTTTCAAGTCCTCGTAACCCTAGGAAAATATGTCYGAATACTCCTTAAAAAGCTCAATGTATTTGAGTTTCTGCTCAAGGGGTAATGATTTGGAAAGTTTTACCATCTTGGGTTTCTCTTCTGTCCCTATATTACAATCTTCTACTTCTTGACCACTGGTTTTGATTTTCGGTTTTTTAGCTACATCATTAAAATCAAATAGGTCTTCTAAAGGAACTAAACCCCTAGGTAAAACATTACTTTTTAAATGCAAAACATCAGCTTCTATCTCATCCTCACCTAACTCTCTTGAATCTATCTTATTTACACTATCATTTCCAAAATCAGTCTTTTTACATTTTCATCCTCATTTTCTAAGTCTATGTTTGTACACTTGAAATCATTTTTACATTGTAGAAAATCTTCAATTTGATCATCATTACCAAATACATGCCAGTATCTGATGTTGTCTGGAATAGTTGGTCTGTACTTCACCTCCACCGTGTATGGCCAAGTGGAACAAAAAAATATCTTGCATGTGGCTGTTGACGTAGCTAATCCATCTGCTAAAATATTATGTCCCCTAGGCATCACCTGCAAATCAACTTCAGTGAAACATTTAAGGGCATCCAGAACAGCATTCCTATAAGATTTAAGATGGGAATTTTTTGTTGCATATTCACCTTTCATTTGTTTGATAATTAATTCGAAATCTCCCCTTACCAAGATTTGTTTGGAACCAACCTTCTTCAATAGTTTCAGATTGAGCATCAAAGCTTCCTACTCAGCTATGTTGTTAGTGCATTGAAAATTCAATTTGTAAGAATGGTTTTCCGAATACCTTGATCTGTGATTGTGCAACCAAATTCCTGCTCCATCTCCTTCTTTACTTACGTCTCCATCAAAGTCCATGCTCCATAAATCTGCTGGCAATTCTTCAGTTATCACAGTTTTCTTTCTTTCTTCCTCGGTGATTTCTTGGCCTTCGTTTGGACCAGATGTATCTTCTTCCAGCTGAGTGATTTGTTCTCCCATATCGCCATCATTATATAGGATAAAGGAATCTAGGTCAGAATGTGCAGAGTACAGAGGATAGTTATGTGGCTTTTCTTGGCTGCTAACCATGTATTTCATTAGTTTTTCTCTGTATAGTCTTCTCTATTGCCCAAAAACTGGGATAGTGGCATACAACATATCCAATTTCAAAGTACCTTTCAACTTGGCCCTCCAAGACTGAGACAGCAACATACCATATTTCGGGGGAATATCTACAACCACAACATCCATCACCATGCTTTTTGCAAGAATCTGAACCAGGGTGATACACAAATCCTTGATCAAATCGATACATCTGACTTTGTTGGAGTCAAAAGACTGTAAGTCCTTGTAAGGTCTAGTAACCTCGAGTCCTAGTTTTTCCATCACTTCTTTAGGCATCAGATTATGGGAAGCACTCAAATCTAACATAGCATTATGTAGAATCAGGTCGTGTATATTAAGGCTGATGTAAAAAGGAGCGACAGCACCATTGTTGGTCTGACCATCCACTTCGGATACGAACAGGAGTTCAGGTTGATCATTGGTAAGGTTTACAGTATCTGAATGATTCGTCGATCCAACAGTTAAGGCCTCCATGCCTATGTTAGGTTCAATGCTCAGTGCTTTGATTACCTGTGATCAGTAAGCATCCTTACTCATCAACTTGAAAAGAGGAATGGGAATTTTCACTTTGGCTAATTCCCCTTCGAGGCTGAAAAGAGTAGGTGTTCTACTTTGGCTCTGCAATTCTAATTTGTCCACCATAGTCTTCTGAGTAGAAATATTTGGTGGGTTGGTTGATGAAACCTCAGTATGTGATGATCTTTTCAAAATGGTAAGGTTTATTTTTGTTGGATCTTCAACATTACCTTTTTCAGGGATCTTCTCGATAGAAGGCTCGGGGGCTTTCTTGGTTTCGACTATCTTCTTCATTTCGGTTACCTTTTTTGGGGAACTTCCATCTGTCTTTTTACTTCGTAGATTGTACTGCCGGTGTACCTCCATAATGGAATTTTCAAATGCCTGTTGTTTGATATCTTTAGCTTCTTCGCTCACCTTTGTTTGAGAAAGAAGAAAAAGTTCTTGTTCCTCCTGGGTGAGGAAAGTTGCTTCGTCATCGTGAATGCCCATGAGGTTTATGTGTGTATCCTCTGGTTCTTAAATTACCTCATCTCCTTCATCGACATAATTTTATTGTAGGGGTGGTCTGATCTATTGATTAGGACCTCTCTGTTCCCTTTGATCCCTAGGATCTCTTTGCCTAATTTGAGGAAGGTTTCTTCTGAAGTTAGGATTCCGAATTTGAGGAGTTGGTGGGTTTTCTTTAGGAGGGTTTCTTTTGGATATAGTAAGTCTCTCCATCATTCTTTCCATTTATCTGGCTAAGGAATCCAATTTGGAATCGAAAGTTGATGTGGAAGGTTCCTCTTTAATTGTGACTCTCCTTTATGTCCTCTGTCGTGCCCTTTTTTCCAACAGGTTGGCCTCCACACTTATTGCGCTTTTCTGCATGTCCTCTAGGGTGGTGGAGTTCATTTCCCTTAATTGATACGACATATCGGTGTCAAAACCATCAGGGAATTTTATCAATGCCAAACCTTGTGGAGGTTTAATATCAGCTGGAATTGCATTGTACAGATTGTTGAAACGGGTGCAGTAATCTTGTACTGTCTCACCTTGATTTCTTCTGATGTTTTCGTATTCTGACAAGATCTGGAGAGGATTTTTCTTTACCTCCCATCTATCTAGAAAACTTCTTTGAAACGTTGTAAGGTCAAGCACTGAAGCAGTGCGTAAGCCTTTGTACCATTTCTTAACATCACCTGTCAAACTCTGCGCAAACAATCTCATTTGAACATCTGCTTCATCTACTTCCTGTAGGTCAAAATAGTCATTCATTTTATCCACACGTTGTTGTGAGTTCAAGGGCCCTGCGCCATTGAACTGAGAAAGTCTCATTTGATAATCCTGAGGCATAGCATGAAGAGGTGCGACCAACACCAAGGGAGCATACCTGGCTTCCATGATAGGCGGAGGGGGCGGGAGGGAAACCTGGATGATAGGCAGGGTGGTGACAGAAGATGAGGATGAGGAGGGGCTAGCTGGCACAGAGTGAGTGGTTTGAGGTTTAGCAGTGGGAGATACAACTTCAGGAGTCCGGGGTTGCAAAACGGTTGGGTCTAGAACTGTTTCAACCACAAAGCTATCAGATTTCGTTCTAAACAGGCTTTGTTCAAAAAGGACGTCAAAGTCAAGATCCTGAAGAGCAACAAGCTCCTTTGGAAGAGAAGGGGACTACGACTTACTGAACCTTCTGCAATGGTCTTTTTCCTGAGAAACTATTCTGGATTATCAGTTGCTACTGCAGGTTCTAGGTCTGGGTGAGATCGAGTATAAGCTCTTTTGGGAGCCAGATTTCTTTTTGATTTATATATATATATATATATATATATATATATATATATAGTTTTATGAGTCCAAAAATTAATATTTGCAAGCTTTAACAACCTCTAAACATTATTTCTTTTTCATCCTTTATGATTTTTTAAAAACAAAATTTTCTTCTAGGGAAAATAAAACGCGAGGTTAAAAGTTGTTCAGTTCTCCCCAGTATGGTCGCCACTATGTTAACACTCTGTAAATTTCCTAGAGGTTGTTAGAAAAGAAGAAATCTATGGGAGGTAACTTTATCCAACCACTTCGAAGCTGGGATCTAGCCCTACCAGCTTCAGAGAGGGATCTCTTTGTATGATTTAGATATGTTTCAAATTTAAAATATTAGGCTAGGTGAATAAAATATGTTTGTTTTGTTTGTTGTCATTTTCATTGGGTTGGCTGAGAGAGCTTTACACATCCATTGGGCTATGGGGTCTATATTATGAAATAAAATCTAAACCAGAAAAATGAAGAAACCTTTCACAGGGCGAGATAATGCAATCATTAGATTCTTTTAGCAACAAAAATGAGGAATGGCAGAAAAGTCGAGAATGTCAATTACAACAAAGAAACAGTTAAGAATTTATTTATCGTAAAATCAGAAGATGAAACACTAAAATCTTTTAAAGTCGGAAACAGGGTATACAAAGATAAATCCTGCAACGTTTCTTACTTTCAAAGATTATATATAGAAAACAGTGCGATAACTAAGCGAGAATAACATTTAACTTCAAAAGGAAACATCACTAATGAGTACACGCAAGAATCCTATGGAAATGCCTCTTTATATTAATGGAAGATCTCTTGAAAAATATTACAATCTGGTAGCTCGCAGGGGATAAAGATCAACCCTCAATACTTCAAAAAGTGAAGTATTTATAACCAAAATTACAAACGATCCTATCATTAAAGATCAAAACGTGGTAAATCTATTTTTAGCTTAACTAACTTAACAAACTACAAAAATCTAGGAAATTGTTTGATGATATGTTGAAGCTTCATGTTGTTTTTTGCGTGAACCATTGGTGAGGCCTCTGCATGACCTCATCTGACTAGACAGTTGACTGGGCTTGGACATCTCATCGACTAATCGATTACATTACAAAGATCTTCCCATCGAAGATGACTGGGAACGACAAATCTGAGTAACCTTCGGTAAACTTCATCCATCTCTGTGTACTTAGAAAAAGTTGGCTTGATGATGAAGATGTACTGAATCTCATGTTGTATGCTGATGTCCAACTGTAGAGAATCTAGGAATTCTTTGTCAGTGATACTGCCTTATATTCCTGAAAATTTTGAACTATCCTTAGCCACAACATCTAGTCTCTTTTTGTAATCGGGGAGCGTCATCAATTTGTCATTTATCACCCTCAAACTAGGAAGATCTTTCTTCTGTAGAGCCTCGATATTGCTGAAAAACCTTTGCACAGCAAGTTCCATAGCATGAACCTTTTCTTCTAGCTATAGCATTAGTCCTTTCTTGGTCAAGACTCTCTTGACCTCAAGGATGGTCTCTGTTCTATCTTCAATTCTCAGATATTCCAACTCCTCTCTGGTTTTAGAATTCAGGAATTTGATGATTTCAGTAGCCTCTGTGGGCATCTCTCCCAGTTCTTCTCTAATCTTCTCGATGGCTTGTTTACTTCTTTGTACCAATTCATTTTGCTCAAACATAATTTGTATCATTGGCCATATTTCATTCATAGACTTGGTGATGTATGTCCAAACACTTTCTTTGACTTCGGCCAATGTTTTGTCTGCCACTGTTTGCTTCTGAAGCTATTTTAACTCTTGTTTGAGCTGGTCTGACACTTGTTTTTCCTTGGATTAGCTGGTTTGGTAAGAAGATTTGAGTTCCTGGAGGTTCTCAATCTCCTTTTTGAGCCTGCTAATCTTTGTTTCTTGCAGATTCATCTCTTCCATAGATTTAGCCAGTTCAACAATCTTTTCTATAGACATTAGTGGAGTTGCCAATGGAATTTCTGCTAGTGACGTTGTGCTCACTCCTGAGAGTGGAATTTCACTCAATGGAATGACTTCCATGGGTTTTGATTACTCTTTCTCTTTCACTAGTTTCTCCATTTCAACTTCCATTTCCTTCAATTGTGCATTCTGCTCCATGATCAACTTAAGCATCTCATATTTTTCTCCTTCTGTCTCTGCCATTTCCTTTGCTTGTCAGTCTACTGTTGGTGGCAGCTTCAATTGTTTCCTCAAGGACGCTATGTCAGCATTTTTCTTCTTGATCATCTCCTCGACTTATTTCACATTTGAGGGATCATATCCGATCTTGAGGGCTCCTCCAACGTCTTAGTCCTGTTATCCTTGGCAAAGGATGATATTTTTTCCAACTTCAACTGCATTTGGACATTATTCAGAGACACTTGTAACTTGGAGGCAGCAGTGGAAGCATGCGCCAATGTGGAGAAAACCATTTCTCCAGTTTGCCTGTGCAGATCCATTTGATCAACTGGATGCACATCCTTAGTCTGGAATTCGAAAGTTTCCCTTTTGTAATCGGTGATTACCTTTGGTTCTAACACTTGTGCTTGGAGAAATGCCATGTGCATTCTACCCTTCTCAGTGTCGAATGTCGATAGCATTCTGTGTTGTGCAGTCGACGTTTGCTTCTAGAACTGAGCATATGTGATGTTGGTCAGCGTCTGATTCTTTTTATTGATCAAATTGTATTTCTCAAAGATACTCAACTTCGATCTTGTTTTTCCTGGTTGGTTGACTAGTGGAGTATCTGTAGGCTTCTTTGGCAATATTGAGGTTATGATCTGCTTTTTGCTTGTACTAAGGAGTGACCGATCCACCTCCATCATTGTAGTGAATGGAATTTCCTTTTCGCCAGTCGTGTCAGGTGCCTGAGTGGTTTTCAGCCTCTTTATGTTTAATCAGAACTCCTCAGATGATACTTAAGTGACAGAAGGCGAAGTGTGCTTCCTGGGCCTTTTCTCCTTTGGAATCTGTGGTGTAGTCATCTGTGCAACAAT
>ML818648.1:294947-311463 GCA_009831015.1 Picea engelmannii | reverse complement strand
CTATGTGCATGGATTTGGCGTCCCTTCGTCTTTGCAGATGCCAAGAACTACTGTAAATGTTGCGATGTATGTCAATGGATTGGAAATCCTTGTTGGAGAGATGAGCTTCCTTTATTTCCTATGATCATGCTAGATCCATTCAAAAAATGGGAAATATACTTTGTGGGGCTCATCAATCCCCCCATGCATCGCATAGGGGTGCGCTACATTATAACAACAATTGAATACCACTCTATATGGACCAAAGACATGCCATTCAAAGATTTTACAACATAAGCAATGAAACGATTCATTTTTGAGAATGTCATCAGTATATTTGGTTATCTAAGGGTGCTAATGAGGGGCCAAAGATTGAATTTTCTAAAGGAGACCATTCAACAACTCACCCAGGAGTTCATGATCCATCACCAGAAGAGAACCCCCTATAACACCCTTAAGCCAATGGTACAGTTGAAGCTTTCATTAAAATTTTAGAGCATGATTTAACCAAATATTTTAATGTGCAACATGATGACTGGGATTAGTGCATCCCAACAGTATTATGGGATTATCGAATCATGTGCAAAATGATGAAAAAACAAACACCATTCAGATTGGTCTGTGGAAAAGAAGTTGTCATGCCACTAGAATTTGTTGTTCCTAGCCTCTAGGTCTCCCTAGAAACCCATATGACCAATGATTAGTCCCTTCAACACAGGTTATACCATCTCATGGAACTAGAGGAAAAATGAATGATGGTTGGTTTCAATTAGGTGGTTGAAAAGGAAAGATAGAAGGCATGGAAAGACTGTAGCACATGCCAAATTTTTTTCCAACCTGGATCTTTAGTATTCTTATATGACAACAAATATTTATAACATCTTGGAAATCTACGCATGCATTGGTTGGTTCCTTTATGAATATTCTACATTAGTGAAGTAGGTGCCTCCAAGCTGTCATCCTTGCAAGCACAACCACTTGAGGGACTCATTAATGGAAGCAGGTTAAAGGTGTACTATGGCCCACAGGGTTAAACTATCATTTATCTCCCTTTCTCATCTTTTAATGTGGGTAGAATAGGTTTAGTGTAGGTTGTATAGTAGGGAACACCTCTCATGGTCGGAATAATATACCTATTTGACATCACAACATTCATATCGGTCACACTGGTGAAATCTGTAAAATTCTGAGACCTGAGAGATCTAGAATTCGACGAGAAAAATAATACTAATCTAATGAATTTTAAAATAAACAAAGAATAGAGAGATAGAGAAAAATTTACTCCACAAGAATGAATGTATTCACAATATCTTTGAAATTACAATGAGATCAATCCAATATGTAGAGAGGAATTGATTTTGTCACTAATAATAGCAACTGCCACTAAAATCAATGTAAAAATGGCTAAATCACATTCCTAAACCTATAAAATAGATAAACCACACCTAACATGAGTATGATAGGATGAAAAGTGTGATTTTACTAACTGATTAGCTAAACATGCAAAGTTGACTAAAGAAAGAGGGTAAATCCCTAAAATCAAGGGACAATTTCCTTGATTTAAGGAGGAAGTGTGCTCTCCTTCCTTTAGGTGTTTAAAATATGCATGGAGGTTGGAAAGGAGTCACTAAGTGGAGTTCTAATTAAATAACTCAAGATTAAATCCATGTCAATATCCCTAGATTTAAGGAAAACTCCCTAAAAACAAGGAAAGTGTCTCCTACCCTCTCTAGAAAGTCAAATCAAGTGAGGAAAAATGCATTGGGATGCCTTAACCAAGGTCTAGGTGCCTAATACAAGTAATACACCAAGGTAAGTTAGGATTATTCTATAACACCCCCCCTTAAGCCTAACTGTAGTGACATAATAATAAAATGTGAGTCTCGGCTACTAGGCCATTTTAGGTAGTCAATACAATAATGAACCCCTCATAAAATGGGGAAACTAGAGGAAAAACCTCATGGGAACCCCCCCCCCCCACCAAAAGAGGACATAAAAAAATTCTAAGTAAACTCTGAGAGTCTACCCAGTTGTCTCTACCACAACCAAAGATCTCGCGAGTCAAAGAATTTCTTCTCAGTGAAGGATTTGGTGAAGATGTCTACAACCTGTTGCTCAGTGGGGAAGTACTGCGGTGAAATAACTCGATCATGAACATACCCCTGTGGATTCTCCATATATATATCCTCTTTCATATCTTCACGAAGTAAATAACTCTTCACATCCATGTGATGGACTTCACAGTGTTGAGAAGTCACAATGGCCAAAACTAGCCCGATGGAGTCCATTTTTGCAATTGGTGCAAAAGTCTCGGTATAATCAATGCCATGTACCTGAGAGTAACCTTTAGTAAAAAGACAAGATTTATACTTAATGATCTCACAATTTGTAGCCATATTTTTCCGAAATATCCATCTTCATTGAAAAATATTTCTTCCTTTCGGAAGTGGAACCAAATCCCAGGTTTGGTTCTCCATGAGAGCATTGTACTCCTCATCCATAACATTTCCCAGAAGGGGTTTCTTGTGGCCTATGTATATGAATGCGGATCTGCTGCAAGTGACATATAGAAATTTATGGGAAATAACTTCTCTGTGGCATCCAAGGTAGTGCGGGCCTTGAAAAATGGTGATCTAGTCCTCCTTAGATCCGTCGGATTGACGACTAGTTCACCGACATCATGCAAATCCTTTTTGGCCAAAAATGGTAGGGAATCCAAAGAATACATGAAATTATCATCAACCCATGAATCTGATCCAAATACCTTCTCATCATCATTATCTAAAGTTCTCAAATGATCATCAAAAACCTCTTCAATTTTTTCATTTGAAAAATCCCCGACGAGCTGATCTGAAACTACATGTAGTGGACCCTCCTCAAACTTCACACTTCGAAAGTACCTGTAATTATGATGCTCGAATATCTCATGCCATAATATGATATATTTATTAGTATGATTCAAAATTTCTGTAAATACATATTTGGGAATGAAATGAGAGAAATAACACAATCAAGAGTGATGATCTACAACACCGTGAGCTACCCAGGACCCTGTTTTTAAGTCTGAAATCTCTACTGAGTCCATATAGAATTCGACCTTTTTTTAGGAACCTGAATGTGTGATCTGATATATGGAAATAAATTTCATGAACAACGAGGTGAAATTAATCGCATTATCAAAATATCCCCCTTCCAAAGAAACTATGCCTTTACCACATACCTCAACCGGTGTGTCGTCTCCCATGAGAATAGAAGGTCCTGTGCACTCTTCGATGGACGAGAAATATTCTTTCTTTGCAGAAATATGATTCAAAGAACCTGAATAAAGGATCCAAGTGGATGGGGAGGATGTGACAACCATCAAAGTGTGACCATCGTGAGCTTTTCCTCTTCCTTCAGTCAGTTTTTCTTCATCCTTCTTCCTTGCATTTGCCGAGACTATGAGACTGTTTTGTTGTAGCATATTCACCATCTCATCTATAGTTTTCCTCATACAAGAATATTCAAGATGATAATTATTTTGACAATATATGCATTTAGATATTTCCTCTTTCTTCTTCCCTTTGTGATCTAAGTAAGATTCATCTGCCAGTTTCAAGAACTTTTCCTTTCTAGCCTTGGGGTTTTCTTCCTTTCCATTTTTTCAGGTCTTTGAAATTAGGTTTGCTTGCTTCATTTTCTGCAAGAAAATAATATCTAGATTCCTTTATGGAGACCACGAAAAATAATTTTTCCTTCTCTTGAGTTAGTGCTTCAATAAAATCATCTAAAGAGGGCATTTTCCACTTTGGAGTTGTTAATTTTGAAGCATGAAACGAGGAAACAAAAACTGAATAATCGGGACCTAGTTTTGAGAGAATGGAAAGGATGAGATGCTCATATTTTTTCACTACTTTGAAATATTTAAGCTGAACTAAAAGAGATTTAAATTTTTTAAAATACTCTTGCAAAGAATCAAAATTTGACGGATTCAAACCTATGAGCTTGTTATCCAAACTGTAGGTTCGAAGTTCATGCTATTTACCGAAAAACTCTTCCAACTTGGTCCAGACCCCGCTGGGGGATGATGCGGTGTCAACATGGAACATAAATTATCTTGATATGGAGAGACATATCATCCCAAAGGCTTCATCCATTCGATTGAAATACTTTTCCTTCTCCACAACATTCATTGGCTCAACTTCTGTACCCATTGTTATCTGGTAGAGACCTTTGCTTCAGAGAGCAAGGGTGATCTCGACTTTCCATTCAAAGTAGTTGAATGGAGTTAGGAATTTTTTTTTGGGTTGAAGGTGTTGTTCCATTGATTTGTTTTTCCTCCTTTTATAATCTTTCACCTACACATAAAATTAGTATACCTCTCCCTCAGATTCGTTGAGGCTCTGATACCATGTAAAATTCTGAGACCCGAGAGATCTAGAATTCGATGAGAAAAATAACACCAATCCAATGAATTTGAAAATAAACAAAGAAGAGAGAGATATAGAATAATTTACTCCACAAGAGTGAATGTATTCACAATATCTTCGAAATTACAATGAGATCAATCCAATATGTAGAGAGGAATTTATCTTGTCACTAATAATAGCAACTGCCACTAAAACCAGTGTAAAAATGGCTAAAGCACATGCCTAAACCTATAAAATATATAACCCACACCTAACATGAGTATTATAGGATGAAAAGTGCGAGTTTACTAACTGATTAGCTAAACCCTAAAAGTTTACTAAAGAAACGGGGTAAATCTCTAAAATCAAGGGACAATTTCCTTGATTTAAGGAGGAAGTGCGCTCTCCTTCCTTTAGGTGTTTAAAATATGCATGGAGGTTGGAAATGAGTCACTAAGTGGAGCTCTAATTAAATAACTCAATATTAACTCCATGTCAATATCCCTAAATTTAAGGAAAACTCCCTAAAAACAAGGAAAGTGTCTCCTACCCTCTCTAGTTAGTCAAATCAAGTGAGGAAAAATGCATTGGGATGCATTAACCAAGGTCTAGGTGCCTAAGAAAGGTAATACACCAAGGGAAGTTAGTATTATTCTCTAAAAAAATAAATAGATTAAATATTTTTGCATATTCTCTAGATTTCCAAATCAGGATGATACTTTGCCATAAGTACAAGGTCCTAGTCCTGACTAACAATTCACGCGGGCCTCAGAGGCATTTTATGGTGGTTCAGTTCATTGAAAGGGAAATTAATCCTATTTTGGAATTTCAAACATACCAAAAGTACACATTCATTTATGTTGCCACAATATCCAACCAACATCACCAGTACGATAGACCTGGCATTTGGATTTTGTATGAGTCACAATTCACCGCCAACTTCTCCCTATACTCCAAGACATCCCCTTCGTCAAATATTTATTTCTCTCATTTTTACTCATCCCCACCATCTCCACTCTATATATACTACCCCCCGATGCTCTCGATGGAGTAATTTTCAATGCCCTCTTCCCTACCACCCCCACCTATCACTTCCTCCATCATTCATTTAGTATTTCCCTCGATTAACCCAACTAGATAAAATTTCTTAGCTCTCTTTCCAACTTCCTATTCATGGCATGGATTATCATATTGTCCTTAATCTCTTCTTTTCAGTTCATTTGATCAACTCCAGATCCTACACTTCAGTTTTCACGTTGATTTCCAGTATGTCACTAGTTGCTCAGTAAATGTCCTTCCCCCATATTCCCTAGCAAGCATCTTCTCAGTTCCACACATTTCTCTAACCTGTGTTTCATACTTGTGTTTCTTCACCATATCTGTCAACCCAAATCTAGTTGAATAGTCACCATGAATCATCACCTTTGTTTATAGGGAGGAACCCTACTGTCTTAATTTCTAGGATCCCTACCCTCATCCCTTGTCATGGATACCCCTCCTCCAGCAAAGCGCTTGATCCAAACCAATTCATCCAGCTCAATCATCGAGCCCCTCACTCTCACATATTTCCATTAGATGCCCAAACCTCCAACAGTTGAAAGGTTGAGGCTATCACCTTGGCTTAGTTCTACTAGAAAAACAAGAAAAGGCAAGAATGATGCTCTCTCTTGATGGAGCCTAATTTATTTTCAATGGTTGATGTTTGATGTTGGGATTTAAATAGATCCCTCATTCACCTCCACAGATACAAGTGAATTTTTGGGTCGAGCATCTAGCCGCATGCACTCCAAATACATATTTCACAATGGGGCCTRCTTGATTCTTTCATGGACTCAGGCCCAACTATAACCACAGTTTATTTTGAGGTCTGATGGTTTTCTCTTAATCAAAAGTTTGACCCTAATCACATGAAACTATTGTCTCAAGGACGAGCTAAGTAATAATTGTGGGGGCCTATTGGGACCCACAATTTTGGGTTCAATTCACACTCACACACAAAAAAAAAGTTTTGTGTCCTCATTCCAAAGTTTTACATGTGCCTAAGTTAATGCATGAAGAATAACAAGATGTGCATGCTAGATCGAKTTTTGATATTGCATGTCAAACTAGAAGTCTACCAAATGCGYGTTGGTCCCAGTTTTGATGCACACCRGAAATCAAGAAGATGCACGTCAGAATAAAGAAATGAATCATYGGGAATTCTTATTGAATGATTACTACAATTAGCACAAGGGATCATGGAGCTGACAAAATATGGGTTGGAAAGGTAGTTAAGATTGCCCCAATTCCAGAAGGCTATATGGACTGCAGGCAAGTGCCATAAGTGTGATGTTCCCCTCTCCTTCACAAGAACATTTAAGGACTTAGTATTCTAGTCACCTATCTAGACTATAGTATCAAGGGTAAAATGGGTTAGGAGTCTCAATAAGGATCTTAATGTTATATTATTAAAGTGACTATGATAAAGTATGAAAAAGGATTGTTTGAATTGAGGAGAAAATAAATTGATAACTTTAGAAAAGGAAATAAAGTAACTCAACTAAAAATTAGAATATGGAGGTATAAAAAAGAGAGGAGGGCGCATCACTCCTCATTCATGTCATTTTTTTCTTATTTCTTATTGAGCTATGCATCTTACGTTTTGAGGATTTCGAGTAAACAAACCCTAGAGATCAACAAGGAGGTGAAATATCCTTATGTTCCTAATCCAATCTTGTTCAAGGTGGTGAAATATTCCACCCTCACCATTCTATTTAGCTACATTTCGATGTTTATAGTGGATTGGAGAGTTAAGGCACAGATCTGGAGGTTTTCTGCAGGTGGGGTGCACTGTTGGAGGAGAACTAGGTTGATTTGGTCAGTTGAAGGGATATCTGAAGTAAATATCTTTCCAGGAGGATTTGTCAGGCCTAGAGCGCCATTTATCAACCATTATTAGTGGTTTTCTTTTACATATTAATTTATTGTGGTCTTGGGGCAAGTTTCTGAAGAGGAGTGCACTATCCATTGAGGATTCAGTGAGTTGGAGGACTAGATATGAGCTTTTGGTGGAGGGATCTCTTCATATGAACTATACATGCTCAAATCTACAGTTTGTAAACATTTTACAAGGGTTTGAGGGCCTTCTTCAAGGAATCTGAATTTCTTAGGTTGCTACAACTAGTTTGGGGCGCATCTTAGCTAGATATGGAGTTGTCAAGTCTTTAAGGGAAATAAATTGATCTTGTATTGATTTTCATGTTGTTACTAAAGATATAGGAGGTCTCACATCTTCATATAATTTTTTCTTGGTAGCATATTCATCTAAGACTTCTTATCTCTATTATATCATTCTAGATCTGTAGATCTCATGTATGGAGATCAACTTATTATCTAAATAAATGTCAGATGTGAAGTTATTTGAGCATTATCTTGTGTTATTTTTGTTGTGTCTTATTATTTACATTAGTTGGTGTGCTATATTTATCTTTCATAAGTTATAAAACTCAATGAAATACTCATAGTGCAACTTTGAGAAGAATAACTGCAAAAACACTCAAACAAAAATACAAATAGATCAGAAAATAAACCCCTAGTTCCTAGCGAATCTTGTTGGGAACATTACAATGGTATTAGAGAAAATTCCTTCACCGGTCTGTGATCAGACTAACCCAAAAGGAGAGGCCATGGGGGATATCCTTTCTCAGGGATTCCTGAAGAATAAGAAAGAGAAGTCAGTATGGGGGAAACTTATGAGACATAAAATGCAATATCAGAAGAGGAAGCCTTCTTAGCCAAAAAGGTGACTCAAACAGTGAATTATGTACTACAGAAAAACCAGGTTATTATGTAGCACAACATAGAGGAGATTCATAACCATTTATCCATGGGGAAGGCATAAATCAAACTATCCTTTGCAAATTTCCAAAGAGGCAAGGAGAGGATAATAGCCTTAGTGGACGAATAGAGAAAACAACGGGGTATTCTTTCTGAGTATTTGATGGAGAAAAGACATGGTAAAGATCCACCTTTGTTTGGAGGAAATCAGCATGCCATTGGTTTGCATGGGGGAAATGGAAATCATGAGGATTCCATACATAAAGGACATACAAAAGGACCTATACCTATTGATGGTATACCTACCCACTCTTACACAACTAGAAAATCTACTCCCAGACTGTACATGACCACTTTTTTGGATGCACAACGAAGGCATAATAATGCACTGCACCGGGAGAATCTAGAGGATGAATGGAAAACCATAGAGAGAGAGTACAATTCCATGAGTGTGGGATTTAGAATACAGGTTTCCATGGGGGAATATTTCCAGATCAAGATGAAAAGAAGATCCAAATATCATCATAGAGGTGATAGTGAGCTAGGGAATAAAAAAGGTAGAATGGAGATTCCAACCTTTCATGGATCAAGTCAAATGTCAACCAAATCATGGGAACATAAGATAAATTTCTTCCTTTAACTGAATTCCATGGAAGGAGGAAATGCCATCAAGTTTGCAACTTTACACTTGATGGGAAAGGCACATGACTGGTGGTTTCATGGGATGACCACATTAAGACATGAGCATGTCACTTCTTATCTTGATTTCACTAAGAGACTCATTGATAGGTTTGACAAGGAGGATCTAGAGATTCATTTTAGGGAGCTCAATTATATTAAGAAGATAGGTTCATGCTAGAGAAATATTTTCCTCACCCTATGCAATATTGCAGAGAGGGCCTTATTCCAGTTCCCTATGCAGACTTATCTTCCCTGTTGATAAAATATAGAGACAAAACTACAAATTTTTCCACTTATACGCATCTTGCACACTATACAACAAGTGTATATGCAAGCTACTCCACTATAGCCCGCATACATCGATATTTGTGCCATAAAATGAAAATTAAATGTTGGGTTTCCATGTCACGACAGGAGATCTTTGATCCTTGGTCTTCCATATACTGGAAATGTTTTGACTCAACCCTTCAATTCCATTTTGAAGGATATAAATGGGCCAATTCTGAGCTATGGAAAAGGAGAAGAATTCAACTTTGAGAGAAAAGTTACTCTGGAGAAATTATTACTTCTTATTGAGTCTGCATCCCTTTTTCCTTTAAGTCTTAACATAGTATTCAACCCCCAATATCTTCCCTTATTGATGGAGAACCCCATTGTCTCCCTTCTATGAGCTTGCCTTTGGTGGAGGATTGAAGTGGTGGAGGCCCAGCTGGAAGGAACTTAGTTTCTCGGTTCTGAACCGTGCTGACATGGAACTCTGTAATATTTTCACTTCTCTTGATAATTTATTAATATAAATACTCCTTTCTCGTCCAATGGTATCTTGCAAATATATGAGTTATTATCCATGGGCGTATTTGTTATGTTTATTAAGGTATTATGCTATCTAATGTGCTAACCTTTTACATTATCACCATATGCTTTCCTTGCTTGTTTGTTGAGAACTAGTTGTAGTTATATAACTTTGGGTTCAAGTGCTCAACAGTGGTCTTCATTGAACATCTGGATGAGGTAGGCCTCTTTCTTATCTCTCTTGCATATTGGTTTATATAGCATATGTTTGGAATAGAGTTGATTTTTGCAGTCATTTCCGTCTGTTGTGGTTTACCCTAGTCATAGAGAGATTTTACTCGTAAGAGTTCAACTGAATCCTTCATTGGGGATTTCTAGAGAGTTTCTATTATGGTTCCTGACATGTCAGAATATAGATTATTGATGATGTATATAGAAGGTTTGACCAAACCTATATGTGGATGGTTAATGCTTTCAAGTCTGTAACCTTACATGATGCCATTGAGCACACCAAAGATATAGTAGGATCAACCAACAAAAACAAGTTTACACCTAGACCTCTAATCATTACAAGGGGGCAAGACACCAAACAGATTGACAAGGGAAAGGGGAAAATGGATGAAGCTACAATTAGGGAATTAAGGAGGAAGAAACTATGCTTCACTTGTAAAGAAATGTGGCAATCATGTCATAGGTTTATGGGAAAAGGAAATACTCACTATATTGAAGTGGTGTCATATAGTGAGGAAGAGTTAAATGATAAGGAGAGTGGATCCATCCATAACATATAGATGAGCCACAGGGAGGAAGAACAATCCTTCCATGCGCATGGTGGTGAGGTTCCTTCATACCATGATGCAAGACTTAAGAAGGTTACCATTTCTTCTATTAGTGGAGTCCTTAAGTTTAATACTTTCCGGATGAAGGGAGTTGTGCAGGGGAAAAGAGAAACACTATTATTTGATGGAGGATCTTCTCACAATTTCATTGATATTTCTATGGTAGAGAGGAGACACATCCCCAAATTAGACTTTGAGGGATTCTTGGTTGAGGTAGAAGGAGGGTGCATTATGTCTTGTAATAGGTATATTCCACAGATGAGCTTGACATTGGGAAGGTACACCTTGACACAATATTTCTATGTGGTGTACATTCTAGACACTAATATCATGTTAGGTGTGCAGTGGATTAGTACCTTGGGACTAATTACCACTTAAGGGGATGACAAGAAGAAGAAGGAAACATGGTCACGCTTAAGGGGATGACAAGAGAGGTGCATAAAGTTGTGACAACCAAGAGAATGCATGCAATATTTAGGCGTGAGAAGGTGGCCTATGCATTCAAATGATTTGTTATAGAAGAAAGTGATGGAGAGCACAAGAAATACCCTCCAGACATACAAAGAATCCTTCACAAGCACAAAAATGTCTTTGAGCCGATTCCTCTAGGTCAACCACTAGATAGGGGTTTTGAGCATATTATAGAATTGGAATATGGGGCCATACCGGTCATCACTACACCTTATAGGCACCCTAAGAAGCACACAGACAATATTGAGAATGCCATCAAGGAATTACTATCCATGGGACACAATAGACCCAGTTCAATCCCATTTGCATCATCAGTTGCGTTGGTTAAAAAGAAGGATGGGACTATGCACGTGTGCATTTATTACAGAGCGTTGAATAAGAAAACTATAAAAAATAGGCATCCCATTCCTAGGATAGATGAGTTTTTGGATGAATTACATGACACAATGTACTTCACAAAAATAGATATGTGCTCTAGATACCATCAAATTCGGATGAGGGAGCAAGACATACATAAGACAACCTTTATGTGCCACTATGAGTATTATGAGTTCCTTGTCACGTCTTTTGTCTTGACTAATGCACCAACCAATTTCAGTCATGCATGAGCCATGTGTTTAAAAAAAAATTGAGGAAGTACCTACTTTTATTCTTTGATGACTTAATGATCTACAATAGAACATGGGAGGATCACCTCAAACATGTGTATGAGGTCTTGATAATCATGGAGAAACAATCACTATATGCCAATGAATCAAAATGTGAAATTGGAATGATAGAGGTTCTCTACTTGGGACACATCATTGGAGAAAAAGGGGTACATGTTCTCCAAGATAAGATCCAAGCCATCATTGATTGACCCACACCCAAAACACTCACAAAGATTAAGGGATTTCTTGGTATTTGTTGTTATTATAGGAGGTTTGTTAAGGGTTTCTCCCAACTTTGTGCACCACTAACTGATTTGAACATGAAGGGGGAATTTAAGTGGAGTATTGAGGAACAATAAACATTTGAAAAAATGAAGAAGGTGATGATCACTTGTCTCATATTGTCCTTTCCTGATTTTTCTCAGCCTTTCATATTGGATTGTGATGCATCAGGTGAAGATGTTGGAGTTGTTCTCATGAAAAATAGGAATCCCATTTCCTATGAGAACCAGAAATTGAGGGGGTCGAAGTTGCTATATACCATTTATGATAAATAAATTCTATCCATAATTCACACCTTGGCCAAATTCAGGAAATATCTAGTTGAAGTGATATTTGTGGTTAGAACAAACCACAATAGCCTCATGTACTTTCTTGATTAGAAGGACCTTAATGAAAGACAACAAAATTGGGTGAGTAATATTCAAGCATACAACTTTGATATAGAATATGTCAAGGGAAAGAGCAATGTTGTAGCAGATGCCTTGTCCAAAATATCCTCAGCCTACTCCATGTCATAAATCTTAGTTGATTGGAAATCCCATCTATTGGTGGAATACTCTAAAAAACAAATTGCATGTGAATTGATGGATGGACAACTACAGGATGATAGGTATAGGATTATAAATGACATCATTTATTACAAGGGAAGGATCTATCTAGTTCCAGAATCATTGTTCAATAAGAGGGTGCTACAAGCATTTCATGACTCACCATTAGCAGGGAATTAGGGATTTCTTAAAGCATACATGCAGATAAGGGAAATGTTCACTTGGAAGGGCCTCAAGGGATATGTCATGCGCCACATCAAGGAATGTACCACTTGTTAGAAAAAAAATATGAGAACAATCATCCAACAAGCCTATTACAACCTCTCCCCATTCCATAGCATAAGCGGGAGAGTGTATCTATGGATTTCATTATAGGTCTCCCCAAGGAATAGGGAGAGGAATGCATTTTTGTGGTAGTAGATTGCTTGACTAAATTTACTCATTTTTTCTCCATCTCCATGGACTTCAGCGCATCTCAAGTGGAAGAACTATTTTTTAGGAAGGTTTTCAGGTTGCATGGATTACCCAAAACAATTGTGAGTGACATGGACATCATATTTATGAGCATATTTTGGCAGGATCTATTTCATCTAGTGGGCACTGAATTACCTCCCAACTATAGCTACCATCCACAAACAAATGGGCAAATTAAGATAGTAAACAAGTGGGGTGTAATTTTACCTCTACAATTATGTAACTGGGAAATAGAAAGCGTGGATCAAGTGGCATTATCTGGGTTAATACTGCTATAACACCACTCACCACATGTTTATTTCTATGTCTCCCTTCAAATATTTATAGAGTTATGATCCCCTCACTTTTGTTGAGATTTTTTTTGGAGATAGCAAGGCCCCTATGGCTAAAGAATGGATACAGGACAATAAATACATTCTCAAATATCTCAAAGATGATTTGCAAAGGGATAAAAATCAACAGAAGTTATATTCTGACAAGCATAGGGTGGAGCACACTTTTGAGGTAGGGAAATTGGTGTATTAGAGGCTACAATCATACAAACATACATCCATTAAGAAAAATGTCACTGGAAAGCTTAAACCTAATTTCCATGAGCCTTACAAGGTGCAAATGAAAGTTGGGGAAGTTGCATATGAATTAGAATTACCACTTGGAAGAAAAATCCACAATGTTTTCCATGTATCATGCCTAAAGAGGGAATTGGGGCACCATGTTGTAGCTAATGAAGAGCTACCACCAGTTGATGAAGAATGGAACTTGATCTTAATTCCAAAGGAGATTTTGGAGGTAAGGGAAAAACAACCAAGGAACAAGGACATTAAGGAATACTTAGTCAAATGGAATATTTTTCCTATAGAAGATGCCACTTGAGAGAGTGAACCAATGCTACAACAAACATGTTCAGGATTTCTTGTCGGAAAGTAATTTCTAGTAGGGAAGGTTGTAATGTTCCCCTCTCCTTGACAAGAAAATTTAAGGACTTAGTAGTCTAGTCATACCTCTAGACTATAGTATCGAGGGTAAAATGGGTTAGGAGGCGCTAAAGTGTCAATGAGGAGCTTAATGTTATATTATTAAAGTGACTGTGATAAAGTATGAAAAAAGATTTTTTGACTTGAGGAGAAAATAAAGTGATAAATTTGGGAAAGGTAATAAAGTAAATCTATTGAAAATTAGAAGATGGAGGTATAAAAGAGAGATGAGGGTGCCTCACTCCTCATTCATGTCATTTTTCTCTTATTTCTTATTGAGCTATTCAACTTACATTTTGAGGGTTTTGAGTAAACAAACCATAGAGATCAGGAAGGAGGTGAAATATCCCTCTATTCCTAATCCAATCTTGGTCAAGGTGGTGAAATATTCCACCCTCACCATTCTATTCATCTACATGTCGATTTTTACAGTGGATTGGAGAGTTAAGACACTGATATGGAGGTTTTTTGCATATGGGATGCACTGTTGGAGGAGAACTAGTTCAATTTGGTTAGTTGAAGGGAGATCTAAAGTAAATCTCTTTCCAGGAGGATTTTCCATTCCTAGAGTGTCCTTTCTCAACCATTATTGGTGGTTTTCTTATGCATATTAATTTATTGTGTCCTTGGGGCTATTTTCTGAAGAGGGGCGCGCTATACATTAAAGATTCAGTGATTTGGAGGACTAGATCTGATATTTTGGTGGAGCGATCTCTTCATATGCACTATACATGATCAGATCTATAGTTTGGAAGTATTTTACAAGGGTTTGAGGGTCTTCTTCAAGGAATACAAATTTCTTAGGTTGCTAAAACTAGTTTGGGGCACATCTCAGCTAGATATGGAGTTTTCAAGTATTCAAGGGAAATAAATTGATCTTGTATTGATTTGTATGTTGTTACTGAAGATCTAGAAGGTATCACATCTTCATATCATTGTTTCTTGGTGGCATATTCTACTCAGACTTCTTATCTCTATTATATAATTCCAGATCTATAGATCTCATGTATGGAGATCAACTTATTATCTAAGTAAAGGTTATTTGAGCATTCTCTTGTACTATTTTTGTTGTGTCTTGTTATTTCCATTGGTTGTTGTGGTATATTTAGCATTCATAAGTTATAAAATTCAATCAAACACTCCTAGTGCAACTTTGAGAACATTACAATAAGAAAATATACTTGGGAACATTACAATAAGTGTATGGGGCATTTTTGTCAGTAGAACAAGTGGAGCAAAGCAGAAAGAGACAGATCTCCCAAGCAAGGAAATCTATAAAAGGAAGCAACGACATCATATATAGAGTTAGATGATTAGATGAGATCCATTGAGTTGTTGGTATTGATATTAATCTGATCCTTTTGTAATGTTGTAATTCTTTTGAACATGAATATGAGTCTATCATATGTCTTAGAACAAAAGAAGATGTGCATTGCGTAGTGTGTTGTATTTATGAGGAATTATCTAAAGAAGTTATGAAGCTTTGTTACTTTCGAATATAGTCTATGTAATGTATACTGTATGTTTGTGTTGAATGGAATGCAAGGAATAATAAAGTTGTGGTAGTTCTGATATATTGTATATCTATCAAGTGTTGGTTAGATATGTGTGTGTATTTGTTTACTTGGTAGCACAGTAGTCATGGAATATGAAGTGTATGAATTTCATCCCAGATGGATCCTGTCTTACTTAATCCTTTATCTCTGTTACAAGACCTTATGGTCTCTATGATCCCCTCTACATCTCGGGTGAGACCTTCCTCGGCCTTGGCCGAGGATTTATATGCCGATGCTATGGGGATTTTGTTGGTAATCTATAGACGAACCTTGGGTATAAACTCCCTAGTGTTAAGAAGGATGTGTGCAAGCATGGAAAAAATGATAACATGGGCTCATCTACATGGAGGAAAGGTATTTCATGAAGGGGTTGTGTCTTCATCAAAATAAATATAATAATCATGCAAAACTAACCCTTCCCTATTCTATGAATTAAATCACCAAAGCTAGAAGTAGGTTAGGTGAAGAGTGAACTCACTAATTTACTCAAGGTGTCCTTTCTCCTTCAACGTAAGAAAAAAAAATAGCCTTTGATCACTAACCTGATATGTTACTTGCACAAAAAATGCCTTTGGTATATCAAAATTTAATCCAAAGAATCCAATGGAGTATCAACTTGCATAGTTATGAATTTTGATTCAATAATAAATTCAATGAAAACTTTGATTCAATAATAAATTCAATGCAAACGTGAACAATGAATTGGGGATAAAAATAAGAGATATATATTGATTCATCATAATAGGTAAAACAAGTAAATATATGCATTGGAATCCGAAGCAATGCCTTATTCACCCAAAATTGTAGTCCTTCAACTCTAACCACATAGCAGATCACTTCTAATATTAAGCAACAAACAATCCTTACAATGCAAATAGGTCCAAAGAATTCTTAGAAGTTCAACAAAGATGGATTTTATATTGGGACAAATAGGTTCCCGCAAGATGAGAATGCAAGAGTGAGAAACAAGAGAGGCATATAACAATTTACTAGAAATACTATACAAAATTGCTTCTCTCTCTCTCTCTCTCTCTCTCTCTCTCTCTCTCTCTCTCTCTTTCTATAT
>ML818648.1:257336-277019 GCA_009831015.1 Picea engelmannii | reverse complement strand
AGAATATAACACATACCCAACACCAACTTGGAAAAATGCTCCTTCGGCATGGAAATGTATACTATCCGATGTTGTCCATAAGTACCCTACTTACGACAAAGAAATGTAATCCATTGTGAAAGCCTACTACCAGTGGAGACATTACATTCTTGGGAAGGAGACAGTCATCCACACTGATCATAACCCACTTCATTTTATGCAGACACAAGGAAAATTGCAGAATGACCGCCATCAAAAGTGGTCCACATACTTGCAACAATTCCACCTCAACATCAAGTATAAAACAGGAAGCACCAATCACATTGTTGATTGCCTCAGTAGACCAC
This sequence comes from Picea engelmannii, assembly GCA_009831015.1. NCBI lineage: Eukaryota > Viridiplantae > Streptophyta > Pinopsida > Pinales > Pinaceae > Picea > Picea engelmannii. Next base: position 276,693 of record ML818648.1, on the reverse strand, counting down.
CAGTCACGACACTCACCAAGGTGCTAGACTCTTGTGACCATGAGACCTCTGGATGGCCCCAACTCTATGGGACAAACCTAGACTTCGCCACCGCCTACCAAATGTTGGGTGCAAACATAGTTGTCAATAATTTCGATTTTTAGGATGGGTTGTTCTGTTGTCTGGGCCATATCTGTGTTCCATAAAGCGAGCGAGTGAAGCTGATTTGGGAAGCACACTATAGTCAGGTGGCAGGACACTTCGGCATCAAAAAGACAGTGGCGATGCTACATAAACATTTCTATTGGCCGAAACTCCGACAAGAGGTCAACACGTATATCAGGTCCTGCACTGCCTATGCTATTGCAAAAACAACCACTAAGAAATAGGGTCTATAAACCCCCCTTCCTACTCCTGAAAGGCCATGGGAATCCATCTCAATGGACTACATGTCGGGGCTCCTGTCCACCAAGCGGGATAATGAATGTGTTTTTGTGGTTGTTAACCACTTTTCTAAGATGGCGATTCTGGTTGCCTGCAAGAAGAGAATCACAATAGAGGCCACTGCCAAGATCTTCTTTGAACAGGTCTAGGTACATTTTTGACAACCACAAACCATTGTCTCAGATAGGGAAAGTCAATTTCTCAGCACATTCTGGTCGAGCCTCTGGTCACCGCTGGACACCAAGCTAACCAAATCCACATCCTTCCACCCCAGATAGATGGCCAAACCGAGGTCATAAATCGAATGGTTGTGCATATCCTTCGCATGTATAATTAAAATCACCCTCGCACATGGGATGAGAGCCTTCCCTATGTCCAACATAGATACAACCGAGCCTTGCATAGGTCAACTAGCCACAACCCCTTTCAGGTGGGGTTGGGATTCCAACCATTGGGTCCCATAGATGTTGCACTTTCCCTTGCGATCACCTCGACCGACTCATCTCCTGTTCCAACTGAAGCTGACAAAGCCACTCGGTTCATTGAGCGGATCCAACACATCCGCCAACAAGTTCAGGATATCCTATATAAGTCCAATGACAAGTACAAACAACACCATGATCAACATCGGGTTCCACATAAGTTTCAGGTGGGAGACAAAGTTTGGTTGCACTTGCAGAAAGAACACCTTACAAGACCCTATCGGAAGCTTCGCCCACTCTATTATGGGTCGTACACCATCACCAAGGCTATGGGGGATAATTATTTTTAGCTCAACATTCCTCCTTTCCTTGGCCTGCACCCAATGTTCAACGTGGATCTCCTTCACCCTTATTTCCCACCATTATTGGACACCTCAGACGTAGAAGAATAACTGACACCAACATAGATAAACCCCGACTGCATCCAACAGGCATCCAACAATCATATTGTGGACACACATATCAAGGTAAATCAACAACAAAGGATCTAACTTTATCGAGTCTTCAAAGCAGGGCAACTCCTGCACCAAGGCAAGTGGCTCACCCAGGGCCAAATTCAGCAGAAATTTCCTCAACTGATGGGGGAAATCAACACAATAAAGACCATTTCTTCCTAAGGAGGGATTATTGATCAAGATGGATATTAGTGGCCACCCACCTTTTCCAACTGGCTCAAAATAGTTTTCTGACAATTTTGGCAATTTACTATTTTTAGCAGTTTTCACTTCCGGGGCCATTTTGAGGGCCTAAATGAAGGGTTTTCGGGATTTTCCCAAATCAATGATAGATGAAGGCATAATTGAGGCCCCAAAATTAATCTCCTCGATGATACCTTTCCAACGGGATATCATACGCCTAAAACATAGATCGTATGCAAAAGTTACGACCTCGGGAAGTTAATGTACTAACTTACCCAAATGGGGCCCACATGACTTGTGGCGCTTCATCTCCTAGGGTTAGGTTTTCGGATTTCTAGGGTTTTTGGCATTCCTGTTTATTGTAAAATTCTTTCAAAACCTCATTGTAATCATCTTCTTGTGAATGAGCGCAACTGTCACATCTCTTCTCAGAGGTAAGCCGCCACCATTCCAACAAGCTTGTTTCTGTTGCATTTTACAGTTTCATCTTATTTCATTATTGAATAGAAAACCAATTTTACTATATCTCTGTTATTTTGTGTTAATAATCTGTTAATAATTTGTAGTCATTTCATTTCTCTCATAAAATCCAGATCATGGGAGTTTTTTTAATGTTGTGCTTTCATAATTCTTCAACTTTGAATCAGATTATGTTAGTACCAATATGACTAGTGAACTTAAAAAACCCATATCAACCACTTTCTGCACTTGAATTAATCGTTTTTCTTGAAAACACAATTTCACATATGGTGGGCACCATGGGACAAAACAACTTTTCATACTTTTTCAATTTTGAATTGGGTCTTATTAGCACCAACATGATCAATGACCCCAATAAATATGTGCGATCCACTTCCTAGATTCAAATATATTATTTAGTTTATTTTCAAATTTTGTTCTGAGGTGGGCCCCATAGGTAAAAGGGCCAATTTTGGGTAGTTATCCTTTTTAGGTGACAAGAACAACTCATTTTATGGGATGGCTCTTCCTTGTGAGGTTCCAAGAACTAGACTCTAGGGTGAGTAAACCAATGCCTTAAAAATTGTACTTTGGAGTCAAAAATTTGCTTCTTCTTATATTTTGTGTTTTATGACAACATAATATATTGTTGGAAATAATCCTAAAAATAAATTAAATGCTAGAAATATTGAAAGGAAAATGTAGGGAATTGACTAAGAAAAATGGACAACTTGCCCACCTAACCTAACTGGTAAGTGGGTCCATTAGGTGACATGGCACCTCCAATGGAATCATGTATGCAATTTGATAAGGCTATGAGATCCATGCACGAAGAGGGATTATGGGATGGTATATTTCATTAGAGTTTGGAAGGTAAAAAATTACCCATTTCCTATTTGTTCTTTGTTGTTCTTATTTTTGGTAAACTTTCTCCATCCACGCTATAATGGTATCTTCATGCAGAACAAATTATTCATGGCCTTTGGACTCAACAATATGTATAGAAAATAAATTAGATTTATCTTTGAATGTCAAATATTCACTTTTCATTGGATGCTTATATGTAATATCAACCCTTCTCTTCTCTCCATTGCCATTTTTATCAATGCTTCCATTAATTTCCAAGCTTGGATATTGGGGTGCTCATGGAATTTTTGTTGCATTCCTAGCTTCATATTGAAGGTAGCATCCATTTTTAATATGATATATTCCTTCTTCTCCCTTGATATCATTTATACCTTAGAAATATCCATTCTTAAGAGGAAATTCCTTTTCTCTTTCTTGCTTAGGGAATAAACTCCTCCTTCTTAGATTTAATCCCAAAGGAGGACAACCCTCCATCCTATACAAGACAATATTCTTACATAGATGAATCTCCTTTATTATAGATATGATATAAAGTGATCAACATGATGTAACCTAATGCAAGCCAACCTAACCATAACTAATACTCCTCCATACTCCTCTTTGGATCCTTCCCCTCCTATCCCTAGATCCTATCCTCTCTTCCTTGCTCCTTGGCTTCACCTTTAGTTTTTGAGGAATCTATCTCTCAACTTGCTCCCCCATCATTAACTATTTGTTTCTCATCCTCTCCTACCCATTTTATACTATATCCATAATTTAGTGGTATGGTGAAAAATGATAAGGATCAATGTTCATCATCAAGAGGATGAGAAGGGAAGAGTGGAAAAATTACAACAAAAAAGTGGCCACAAAACTTATAATGAAAAGAGAGAGGCAATAACAACTAGGGACACAATTTGTCCTCTCAACCAAATATGGAAAATGTATGGGAACCTAATGGGCATTAAAATAGTGAGAGGGGTGAAGGAAATTAACCACTACCAATTCACAAATGAGACACTCATTGCCATAAACATCGTCATTTCCATTGTTGTGATCATCATCATCATATCATCATTGGAGTGATCATTTTCATCATCATATTATTCATCGCCATTGTAACCACCAGTAATCAACACTCTCAGCATCCTACTCCTCATCGTCATCATCATGTTCATCGTCTTCATTGTCATTATATACAATTTTTTTTATAATATATATTAATTAAAAAAAACATACAAAATACAAACAATTTATAATATATGTTAATTAAAAAAAAAATACCAAAATTCAAACAAATTACAACCCACACCCCGCGCATGGTCCTTCTACACCCCGCATCAATATTCCACATGAACACACATCATTCCAAGAGACATGCATTCCACACCCCACACTAGAGACAGAGAAGGAGAAGCCTGCATCATTCCAAGAGACATGTGTCGAGCTAAGACAAAGACAAAGAAGGAGAAGGATCTAGGAGAAGGAGAAGGAGATAGGAAAATAAGGATAAGAATAAGGAGACATAGACATAGAAGGATAATGAGCTATGCCAAGAGAAGATGAAGGAGAAACATAGAAAGAGAATGACTAGGCTGAACATGTCGCCTCCAAAATTGGTATTTTTTTCAATTTCTTCCTTTTCTAGTCGAAGGTTTCTAAAAGAACTAGGTGGGTGTGCATCTGGAAAAGGGGGGATGATTCAAAATTCATTAATTTTGACATAGAAATCTAGGGTACACATGCTCAATCTAATCCAATAGAAAACTATTTTGTACATATTATGGAATGAAACCACTTGGTAGATGCAGAGCCTCTAAATATAGAACCTCTCTGAAAAAATCACAACATTGGTCAAAATGGCATCTCAAAGAAACTTGGTAGGGTTTTTATTAAGGAGGAATTAATCATGAGAGTGGGTAAATATATATCTTCAAACTTGAAGGAGGATCTATCTAATCACAACCACATACTACTTGAATTATCCATTGGTGAAAATAAACCCCCATCCTCATTTAAATTCAACCCACCCTAGCTCTCACATGAGGATTTTAGAAACTCATAAAAAAAAATGGGTTGAAATATCATTAGAACAAGAGGAACTCACAATGTCTATCTTTCCAAGGAACCTTATGAAGGTTAAAAATATTTCCAAGGATTGCGAAAAAACCCCTTTCAAGTAAACATATGTGGATCTATTAAATTTTGAGGATCTAAGGATCACCACACCCTTTGGAACTTACCATGAAGAGGATTTCCATGAAGAGGTGATCCAAGCCATATTAAGGGCATGACAAGAGGCCAAATGGCACATAAAGAGTAGAATAACTTGGATGACAAAGGGTGCAATTAAAAAACCAAAATTTTCGATTGCAAGGCATTGTTTTGAAGAAAAAATAACACCATATGAAAAATATTTGATGGAAATTGTCATAATGCATGGGCTTCAACAAAATATTTTCACAATTGAGGTTCATAAAAAAAACTTTTACTCAGAGCACCCAAAAGAAAACATCTAGAAATCATGGCATCTACCTCCTTTTCTGATGGATGCCTAGACGATGTACAAAATGAAGCTTTAATGAAGCCTATCAAAAAAGTGAAGCTACTAGAAATCTTGGAATCATTCCAATCAAAAAATGCAAGCATAATAGATGGATAGCCACATGATAGATGGATGGCTCACAGATTTTTACCTAGATTTTTGGGAGCTCATAGCCAAGGAATTGTTCATAATGGTGGAGGAATCATAATTCTTAGGTAAAATACATGCTCCATTAATACTACATGCATTACTTATATTATGAAGGATGAGACCTAACCCTTTTTATTTTGAGAATTACCGTCTATTTAGGGGTCTGATATCCCTTTGACTCAACAATAGGAACCAAACCTGCTTGAGAGGCCCAATTAGACTTGCAAGCATTTACTGAGTGGTATGGTTCTCCAGAATTGTGATTTAGGTGGATTTATTAATGGGCTTTAATCATGATCGATAGATATGTCTTTCTATGAAACCTTTCCTTAGGTTACGAAGTTCTCTTTTTTGTTCTTTTTTATCATTAGTGGGAAAGAAAGGTGGAGCCTAAGATAAATGATAGAGAGAATTTATAATGTATTTGGAGGAAGACTAGGTTTTGGGATAACCTTTATAACTCAGCATGTAGACAAAGCGGATCAAAACTAATTCAAGATCGCAATAATACTACTTGAATTTTAAATATTGAACATCTTCTAAGATAATGGTTTACATAAAGAAAATAAATACGTGACAAGAAATTAGTGCAAGAAAAGTAATTTTCAATGCTTCACTATCATTCGCATATCAACACAATCGATTTCTATTCATAAATTGGAATAAAAGAACTGTAGCAACATTATGAGATAACTTAAATAACATATACAACAACTCTTACTCAGATCAACAACAAAATATTGAATTTGAAGGCAAAGATAATCCCCCTCGGTCCAATCACATTCACGCCTTAGATGAAAGAAGTGTCTTTGGTTCTAAACAAAAAATATTAATTAAAATATCTTGCAAAGAAATAGTTCTCTTACAATATTTCAGAAAAAGTCTTACTCTCCAAAACCATCCACCCTTTAATACGAGGTTGATGCCTTTATTTATAAAAAATCACTAAACTAAAAATAACTACCAAAGTTGTGTTAATCCAATAAAAAACAACGCGTGGCATACTATATCTCTCAATTATCTTTCGCTTCTCTTTAGATTATCTGGTCGTTTCAATGAAGTGAGTTGTCCCTCTCGTATTTTGACCATCTACAGAAGAGATATTCGCATGTATTTGCATATGGGAACCTATGTTGATCCATCAGAGCAGATCTCAATTTCTCATTCTTTGTACTTGAATAGTTTGACATTCATGTGTTGTAAGACTACGAGAGATTTAATCGGAGGCTCCATGAAACATTTCACTTGACTCGGGATCATGCTTGAAATATGTGAAATCTACATTTTTCATACCTGGTCTTTCTCTTCATGTTGCTTAACTATGTCATGTAAATCGAGGAAGTTCTCTGGTGGAACAAACTTTGGCAAGTCAATATTCCTCATTTCTGATTGATTTTTTCCCAACTTTTCTCACCCTCTCCCCATATTTCCTGCATTTTCCGCTAGGGTTTATGGACCATGCTTACCCAGTGCTCAAAGGCCTTCCTTATTTGGGCAATGCTACTATCCATCGACACTCAGATGTCGTGCTCTTCTGTATCTCTTCCCTTCTATACTTCACTGAAGTAGTCTATCCATTCTAAGGCTTGATGTGCCTTCTCATACCATTGCTGCATGTCTTTATAGGTTGTCAGCCCCATGAGGGTATATTCTTGGAAATCAACTATGCGAGCGATGAAGAGGTCTCTTTCTATTGTAAATTGTGCATACATTTCTTGAAAATCACACTTCAAAAGTACCACCGCCTGTGTTGAATTTTGGTAATATTCTGCTTGATGTCACAGATGGCCCAATTCTTTCTTCATGGAGGCTACCTCCCTTTCATCCCTTTTCTCCCTATCTAAAGTGGCATCGGTTATGGCCATCCCTTCTCTAATTAGCTCAATCATCTTAGAACTTTCAGTGTCAAACAACGTTTCCTCTATGGTTATGAAAAGTGTGCTATCAGGCATGAGCTTCCTTTTATTGATGGTTCTTCTCATCACATATTTTATTTTCCTGTAATAATAAATTAATTGTATATCACCAAATTCATCTACTTGTTTAGGAATCTGTTGATCTCCCCATGACATATTATCTCCTAGGATTCTCACCGTCTAGAGGTGTTCCATGGAAAGTTCACTTAGTTGCATAGAAGGGGACATTCATGTGTGCTCTGGTGACTTGGAATTTTGTTGGTCCTCGTCGGCTGGCGAAGTCTTTGTCCTAGCTAGGAAAGTAGGTGAAGGATCTATCTTAGCTGAGAGTTCGGACGTTGGGATGCCTATTTCTGGCTTCTCCATTCCTTGTTTTTGTTCACCTATATCCAAGTTGTATTTAGAGTTGTCATCCTAAGGCTGTGTTTCCAATTGATTAAGAAATACAGTGTCAAGAATGTTCCATGCTTCCAGGTTGCCTTCTTGCAGTTTTGGAGCCAAATCATCAGAAGCTGGAGCAGATGTTTCCCATGTTTCCTCCTCTTGTATGATTGGCACTGGGGTTTTGTTTGATGCCTCTGACTCTTCCTCATCATCATATATCATGATTAAATCTATGAGGACAGTAGTCACACTGGACCTACTTGATGTTCTCGCTGACCTTAGCTGGATAGTAGTAGTCACTGACGATCCTACCTGTGGTGACATAGGGTTGGGGTTTTCTTGATCAACGGTCTCCTCTGGTGGAATTGTATTTGAGCCATTTAGCTCTTCCTCATGATCACTTGTATTGGTCGAGGTTTTCCTCAAGGATCTTATCAAAGGTTTAAGTGGGGAAACTTCCCCTAATATTTTCATAGCTCTTTTGACTTCTTCTAGTAATAGTTCCCCCCTCCTCTATGCCTCTGCCACTTCTAGTGATATGTTTTATTCTCTTACCTTGAGGGATTCTTGAAGAGTCTACTCTATTGTCTCAACTTGTTCATCCATATTCATTTCTTTGAATTTGGTTATATTAGGGTTATCCCTTCTATGGAGCACTTCCTCCCAGTCCTGGGCACCCTAAGTAAAGATCTCATATTCGAAGCTATCATGAAAATATGACAAACATGAGGACATATATGACATGTGTTGGAGTACCAGGCCTTTTAGTTCATGCTTGCGAAAACAACTTGTAGGGAACCGATACTCAGGCCGACTCAATCCTTCTTTTTTCGACTGCGTAGTTTCTTTAACCATGTAAAACCCAATATGAAAACTATAGGGTATGAAAGCCCTCTTCTTATCCTTTACCAAATAGGAATTATAGCCTTACATGATGGTATGGTAATAGATTTCTCCCAAAATGAGACGGTATTGGACATGAACGGGGAGTAGGTGTGGTGCTCCAGTATCCCAAAACACTCTGATATAAGTGCTTGTTTCTTCCAAATACCTATGGCCCAATTTGAAAATCATCCTTTTGGCTGCCGCTAAAAGCCTTGGGAATTATTTTTTTTAAATGATGAAGTGCACTCAGGAGATGAAAACATTTCTTGCACATATTACATCCAAAAGGTATGATTCCATGTGAAAAATTGGTGTTTCTCCATCCTTTGGTGTCTCGGCCTATAGGATGTTGGTGCTTAGCTATTTGGAAATGATGGCTCTCCAATTGAAACTTCTCTTGGAGATTGCCACGGTATATTCCAAGGGCATCCATGCTTCTGAAAACTTTGAGCAATCTGTTTCCCCATACAATCAACAAATTAAATCCATTAAATATACATAAGGATCTTTGAGGTTTACTGTACTATTCCATCCATTTCCCCGGTTTATGAAATTCTTATCTTATTTCCACCACGAGGACAATAACTTGCTGGTATCATGGAACTCATAAGATCTTACTACAAATTTTGTCTTTAGTCTCTCCTCTGGGTCTCTGAGTTTGTAGTATTTTTGTACCTATACCAAAAGAAAGACACCAACACGTTCACCCTCCTCATTATTGACTATACATTTCGTCACGTCCGTGTGGTCGATTATCCATCCGAGGGTTTTGATGCAGGACAAAACTAGGGTCTAGCAGGCCACCATATGTAGATATGATTGCCTAATGTTTGGGAAAACCTATTCAACCAATATCCTGATGTCCGTATTTTTTTGGATTTTTAAAATTCGAGTAATCCTCCTGATTGATTTTGTTAAAAACATCTCCCTAATGTGGGAGATTTAATTTAGATCTGGTGCTTGCTTCTATGTCACCGAACGCTGGAGATTGGGTAAACTTATTTTTGGTATAAGTGAGGATATTTGATTTTGTCTTTGAGACATAATCAAGATCTGTTGAAGAACCTAGTGTAGACCCTTTTCCGACCTCCTGTTATTTCATTTTGGGTGTTCTTGGTGAGCGTTTGGCCGTTGGATTTCTTGGAGTCATTTTTTTGCAAAAAAAGAAAAATGTTATAGTGAGAAGCCAACCAACCTCGACAAGTGTTATTGACACAATCATAAGTGTATAAATGATAAAGACAATGCTTACCTCTTCCTTTCAAGAGATTAACCTAGTCTTACTAGTAATCAAAGTTAGAGAGTGGGATGTAACCTCCTCGATGCTTTCTTTCGCTTCTTCAGTTGCTTTGGGAGATAAGTGATTTGGGAATAGAATACCATGTTTGGGCATAAACCTTGTAAATTTAACAGAAAACATAGTTAGCTTGTCACATCAAGTCTAAAATTCAGGAGTGAAAATGCGGTCTGCACAATCTACCACAAAATCTTCACCATGCTCAGGATTAAATGTAACGTCGGTTGGTGGCGCATAGCGAATTATTTTGTATTTCATTGACAAATTCAAATTTCAACGGTTGGTCAACGCACGTGATCATGGTTTAGTTTGTGTAAAAATTTATTTTGTCTATCAAATCACAATTTTTTTTTATCTCAGCTGGAGGTGTCCCATTGAATTATAAAGATTTTTCATATTTACAAGAAAATAGTATGACCGGTATCAGGGATAGTAGGATCACATATTGACCAGGGTTTTTGGCATCGACAGATAAAGGTTCAAACTTAAGATAAAAAATTTGGTGTTATGGAAATCTGCTGGTAGTTGATGAGTGCATTGGTGTTGGTAGATTGTCTTTGACATTGTTTCATTGGTGGCTCTCAACAAAATTTCCTATGCCAACCCAAACTGTCGTACATTGTTGACATGGAGGTGTTGATGTGGAAGTATAGATATTACACGCGGGACATCAAAAGGAGACATGGGTAATGCCCAAGCAATACCACCTGTTTACGTGGTGAAACACATGGCGATTGATTTGGCCCCTTGGTTGTGAGAAGCGTTTCTTTTCAGTTTCGGTGATTTTCTTTTGGACATATGTTACCTTTCCCTTTATCCCTCTTTGTTGATGCCAATGATATATTGGCGATCAACGATTTTTGTTGCCTATGTTTACGGTTTACCTTGTGAATTTCATCGATGCCGACGATACATCGGTGATTTTAGGAAACTTTTTTCGCATGCCAGAATCAACGATCGATTCTCCCTTTCTCCCATTTTGTCGATGACGACGGTACATCGATGATCGGTAATTATCATTGTTATGTGGGTATTTTTCCTTTCGGATTTCACTGATGCTGACAATATATCGACGATTGTTTTTAAGGACTTATTTTCGCAGACCAGAATCATTGATGGGTGTGTGGCTCTTTATTAAAAAAATTTAAGCTGTGTGCGCTTAGTCTAATGCCACATTTACTTAGAGAAAAATGTCAATCTGTTCAAAAAACTTCAAACCAAACCGAATGTGATCAATGATAAACTAAAAACAATAGAAAAACCCATTGATCCCTACACAACTAACTCCTTTTAAGAAATTACAAAGTGGTACCCAAAATAAAAAATTCACAAAGACTTTTAGGGTATGTTGAGTGTTCAAAAAATGGCGATTCTCTGGGAGAAAACATAATCTATGCTCCTTCCCTCATGCTTAGCCTGTGAAAATTAGTTGATAAACCATCTGGCTTTATTCTATTTCTTTTCAAAAGAACCCTTTCTATCAATGTGTACACAAGTTCTCGGGTTCGTGAATATGGATCCGCTTGTGGGGTTTAACTTTTCCATCCCCTTTCCTGTTAACTGCAATCCATGTCATTTCTATACAAGAGTGTTGGTCCTTGACCAAGTTTTGGGAGATTATTAGTCATAGTGACCTATTTTGGGACTTCGATAGCCTGTCAAAGGAGGAGCACAAGATGAAGTGGATATCAAAGGATCTCAGCCCACTTTTGAATCCTTTTTGGGTTTTTGGGAATATGTAATGGGATTGGGATGTCAGCCCACGGGTTTACCCATGTTTAGGCCTATTTTGTATGTATAAATAGAAGGCTAGGCAATGTAAGAAGTAGTTGAATAGTGAATCTATGTGATGTGAATGTATGCTAAATGAAAGTAGAGTCTGCAAGTGCTTAGTGCATGACTGTAAGAGACTTGCAAAACTAAGTGCGGGTCTTTGTAACATATTGTGGAAGGCTGAGTGTTGTAACGCAAGGAAGAAGGATCTAGCGAGTTGCGCATATATTCTATCCTATGCGGAGTAGGGTTTTTTTGGCTCTGTTCTTGTAACTGATTGACTGGAGACAATAAAGAAGAAGAGTTACTGGACGTAGCCCTAGGGTGTGGGTGAACCACGTAAACACTGTGTTGTCTTGCTTTGTGCTTGTCTGGATGTGTTTTTGTCTTCTTTTGCTAAGTGCTTAGAGATGATTAGATAGATACACTTATGCTTAGTGCTAATGATGTATAAGAATGTTAGATCTAATCTATATGAATGTGCTAAGTGCTTGATCTGCTAGATTTGACCTATCTATTGATGCTAAGTGATTAAATGTGTTATATTAGTGTGAACTGCAAAGCCTTGTTTTATCAACGAAGTTATTATTGATTGTATATTGAGGAACTGACAGTGCTAAGTGATTTATTAAGTATTAAAATCACAGATCTGTGTCCTAGCTAAGGTTGCAGACACCTGAGACTTGCAACCACCCCTGCCTCTACCTCAGGTGAGACTTCATCTGCTTCACAGGTGTTTCCAAAAGAGTCGCTAGTTAGGGATTTGTTGGTGCATTTTTGTAGCGTTGAAACTTGGGTCTGCCCCTGTGCCAACAAATGGTTCTGTTGCCGGGACCTAAAACTGTGATTGATGGGAACTAAGAAAGAAGAAGCTCTGTGCAAAGATTCATCCTAAAATTGTGAAAGCTCTGTGTGTAGACCTGTGCCCTAGTGCATAGTATTCTACTTGACTTATAAATCTCTGTGCTAAAAGAAAAAATATCGATCTGAAGAAAAGAGGTCAGATCTGAATAAAAGAAACAAGATCTGAAATCTTTGTGCTCTAAGAAAGGAAAAAGTGAGAATTTCTAATTAAAAGAGGTAATATTTGCAAGCTTTGTGCTCTGATAAAGGTAACAATAGTTAAAAGTTTTAGATCTGGAAGCTTTGTGCTCTGTAGAAGTAAGATAAGTGGAATTTTTTGTTTCTAGAATATGGATCTAGGTATGTTTAATAGAGTGTGTCCTAGTTTGAAAACTAGGGTATTAATAGATGAAAGAAGATTTGATATGACTAGATATGATAAGAATAGTGAAAGATATGTTATACCTATGCATAGAAAGAATGTTTGGACTAACAAATGGATGCAGGATCCTAGAAAGTATTTATTGCAGGTTAGCTCCTATGATCCTAGCACGCAGTACAGGAGAAGCTGGGGATCATTTAAAAGAAAGAGAGGATTAACCCTCTGTTACAGCTGCAGAAAACTAGGACATATTACTAAGGCATGCCCTGGGAGAAGACCTGGTTGTATTTGTTGCAAAGCTATGAACCATGAAGTGTTGGATTGCCCTAGAATGATTGCCAATCTTGAAATTATGAACATAAGACAAGAAAAACCTAAGGAAGATAAAAAAACTAAGGCTATAGTAGAACCCCAGAAAGAATTAGAGAAGGTATTGCTACAGATGAAAGAAACCTTGAATGATCACCGACATGTTAGATTATCAGAGATCTTTAAAGACAAGGAATGCCTTGAAGAAAGAATAGGAGACTTCGACATTGACTGTGTTCTAGATGAGGAAACACAGGTGAATATCATGACAGAGAGAACTTGGGAATCTATAGGAAGGCCTACTATGATTCCTTCATTAGGAGGAATAGGGTTATTCAGAGGAAAACTGGTAAACCTATGTGGAAAGATCACTCAGATATCTATGAATGCCAATGGAACTTCGACAGAAGAATATTTTGAGATTATTCAATTTATTGAGGACCGTGCCCCATTTACCATGTTACTAGGGAAACGTTGGATTGAAAGAGATCAAGCCAGATGAAAAGAAGAAGAAGAAGTTTTGGAGCAAAAGAGATAAGAGTTAAAATATTTCATGACTAGAAGGATCGCATACTTGATTGAAGAATGGGAGAATAGGTCGAAGCTACTTAACACTAGAATCCCATATGTTGAAGCTGCAAGAACATTAGAAGACTCATAGAAGACTGAAGTAGCTATCTTGGATAAATAATGTGTGTTAATCCTGAATCCTAGGAAATAATCTCAACAACGCGCAGTGACTATGTCCAAAGATGATAAGAATCAAAATGGAAAGAGGACTACCAAGATGAAGCTCACTGGGAGGAAGGCTAGAAAGCTGAGTAAGAAGAGAGATAAGTTTGAAAAGTTACAGAAGGTTCCAGAGGGAACTTCGCAGACAGAAAATTTGCAGAATGGGAGCTTCATCGGGATATCAGAACAGGGACACATGGCACTTCACCATGGTGAGGAAATATATCCATTGGGACTAATATATCTGTTCGAATTCCGCTTCGAACAGGTTGGAAAGCATTTATATCTCGACACAAGACCATTGGACCATGCTATAATAGACATAACAAGAGTTAATGAGGCTTCATACCCGTTACAAATGAACCGTTGTCGAGTTTCCTATTTATCCCATCGCGCCATGCACGAAGAACACTTTTTCCAACTAATAATTTGAGCATGCAGACCAAGTGAATTGTATACAGTGATCATTGACCTCTTGTTTTTTATTCTAGTGCAGTGTCTGAGTTAATTGTGAACCCAACATTATTAATCCCTAGCACGTATGTCTGACGCGCTCACCGCAGTTGAAGAATCAGTAACAAAAGTACTCCTTGACTTGATGACTGAAAGAGTCATGTCGGAGAGAGGATTGTCTACCGTTCTACAAGCATCATCGATGAGAGGATTACTAGCCTCTCTGTCCATTGCTCGAGCCGGAACATCACAACCCGCAGATGAGAAGAGAACCAAGCACATAGACGATCTCACGAATGTTAAGTTGATTCTGAGCATTTTACCTTCCTATCTACCACCTCTGAGTGGTGCAATAAATTGAGACAGTGTGCCCAGAGACTTTGAGTACTAATTGGTCACTGCGTACCTCCTGAAGGGGATACGTGCAGTTCACGTAGATCAAGAAAAGATAGCAGCATTGAAGTTTAGCAACTTCAACCTCGACGACAGGAAGGTATACAAAATACTTGCCCCATATAAGTACCTGACCAGGAAAAAAGGAAACAATTCAAAGATCGTCCCTCAGTCATGGACCCATAACCTCCCATATTCCAAACTGATCAACGTCATGAAGATTCCTCACTTTGGAAGGCAACAAGAAGTGAATGCATGCGTCAAGATGCTGTTGTCCTATTACCATGGAAGATACTTGTGGTTAAACTGTCGTATCACAGTGGATACAACATTGATCAATCGAATCACAAGGCTGAGTATGCAAGGCCCTGACCCACAGGATTTCTACCCCGGAAAAACAATGGATCACGCTCTAGCACAAAGGATCAAGGAAACCTATGGAGATGTCGAAAAAGGAACGTGAGACTACAATGTAGCTTTTATCCAAAGTGGCATAGTGGGCCTAGCCTGTCAATTGATTGCAGGAAAGTTATTCCATAAGAACCAACCCACCCAAGTCACTGGTTTTGTATTCGACCTCGCAGAAAAGTGTGCGGAGGGCCTACAAATGAATTGGGCGAAGTACCTCGTGAACCAATTGGAACTGGACTATAGGGAAGCGCAAGATCAAGGATACGAGTTCCACTTCAGTTGGCTTTCAATCCTGATTGCTTTTATCGCATGGGAGATGCTGGAAGGTGAGACCTTCTCAAACATCAAGCCCTTTGAACCTATGGCCATGAAGTTCAGTACACTGTGGTATTCCAGTGACATGAACAAGTAATGGCAGTCAAATTCTATATTCCACACATATTGCAATCAGATAAAGTTAGCTATCCAATCCGAGCCTCGTATCACGCAAAATACTCTCCACAGGTTTCATCCTTTAATGAAATTTAGCGTGGACTTCCATTTCATTTATATTACAGCGTGCAGTGACGAGCACAAGCAACAACTTCAATATTACTACAAGCTGACAGAGGAGGACTTAGAAGAAATCACCAAGGAATAGTCGACGAACCTCCTCATTCCAACAGACCCTACGAAGATATCTGATTTAGACAGTCCAAAAACTGTGCTAGATACGCCCGGACCTAGCAAGATAAAGAAGACTGAATATGTCCATGATTTAGATAGTGCATCCGTGAAGATCGCTTCCATATCAACACAGAAAGGAGGATATGGAGGAGAGATATATGGTGTAGAAGTTGAATAGAAGAAAGGTGAGGTTACATCGCCTAGAGATGAGGAGGATCTCTCGAAGAAAAGGAAGGTCTCCCTGCAGAAACCTTCCTCCTGAAAGAAAGTGAAAGAAACCATGAAAAAAATGCAGACCATCCTCACCTTCGATGACTTCGATTTCATCATAGCAGCCCTAAATGATGCTTCGCTGGTGATAGCAGAGAAGCAAGAAACTAATAAGGAGGAGGTGTTCCATCGGATTAAGGACGAGCTCTAAGGAGTGTAGCAGGCACTACGATCCATCCACACAGTATCCACTGTACTTCTATCAGCAAGAACATCAAAACTGGGAGATGATCCAGATCAACTCCACCGCATCACTGATACAGTCGAAGCTCTCCTTCGACGAGCTCAGGAAGAAACAAAACAAGCTACCCACGCTTTGGCACAAGTATAGGGAGAACTTGTAGAACAACGCAATACTGTAGAATGGGAAAATATTTCTCTACAAGAGAAGTGGGATGAAGAAAAATCACAACTACAACAAAGTAAGGAACGGTTTCTTGCAGAGCAACTCGAAGTAAAGGAAATGGTTCACAGAGCACTTCACTCTGTGATAGTCGTAGAAGTAAATACCGAAAAGTGAGTTCCAAAACAGGTGGCACAACTTGAATAAGTAATCCAACAACTCTAGCAACACATAACATACTTGGAGCTCTGCACTTTGCTCGATACCCCTCAAGATATAAGAGACCAAAGGGAAGAAACTGCCCTCAGCGTAGTTGACAGACTAAAAGCTCTTGCCTTGGAGTGCAAGAAGTTGAGTAATCGTAGTGCCCAAACATATGAGAACCTCATCGAGAATCCATAGTTACAGGCATTAGAGTCATAGCTCAAGGAAGCAAAGCAACACGCAGACACACTACAGGCACAAATGAAGGCCTTGTCGGTCGTGTAAAGAATGAAGCGATCTCACGAGCAACGCACCGCCTTAGAAAAGATCCATACGATTCAAAGCACAGTGATGTAAGTTACTTAATGACTTCAACCAGTGAAAGATAAGGCATGCCAATTATTCGCAGAGGTTGAAAGCCGAGGAGAAGAGCTAGAATAGGTTGTCATCACAACAGAACAATGCCTAGAAGGGCCCGTGAACAACATAGTTATCTAGGAGTTCATCGAGAAAGAGGTCGTCACAAAATAGCAGGTCGAAGCATCTCAAGCCAAGCTCGAGGCCTTTGAAGCAGAATTGGTCTGATCAAAGTGACTCGGGATGAGTCACAGGTGAGTGTTGGGGGCCTGTTGGTCCTTGACCAAGTTTTGGGAGATTCTTGGTCATAGTGACCTATTTTGGGACTTCGATAGCCTGTCGAAGGAGGAGCGCAATATGAAGTGGATATCAAGGGATCTCAGCCCACTTTTGGGTCCTTTTTGGGTTTTGGGGAATATGTAACAGTATTGGGATGTCATCCCATGGGTTTACCCATGTTTAGGCCTATTTTATAAGTATAAATAGAAGTCTAGGCAATGTAAGAAGTTGTTGAATAGTGCATCTATGTGATGTTAATGTATGCTAAGTGAAAGTAGAGACTGTAAGTTCTTAGTGCATGATTGTAAGAGACTTGCACAACTAAGTGCAGGTCCTTGTAACAGATTGTGGAAGGCTGAGTGCTATAATGCAAGGAAGAAGGATCTAGCGATATGCGTAGATCTTCTGTCCTATGCAGAGTAGGGTTTTGATGGCTCTGTGATTGTAACCAATTGACTGAAGATAATAAGGAAGAAGAGCTAGTGGATGTAGCCCTAGGGTGGGGGTGAACCATGTACACACTGTGTTTTCTTGCTTTGTGCTTGTCTGGATGTGTTTATATCTTCCTTTTCTAAGTGCTTAGAGATGATTAGATAGATATGCTTATGCTTAGTGCTAGTGATGTATAAGAATGTTAGATTTGATCTATATGAATGTGCTGAGTGCTTGATCTGATAGATATGAACTATCTATTGATGATAAGTTCTTAAATGCGTTATATCAATGTGAATGTTGTGAAGCCCTGTTTTATCAGCGAAGTGATTATTGATTGTATATTGAGGAGATGATGGTGCTAAGTGCTTTATTAAGTACTAAAATCACATATCTGTTTCCCAGCTAAGGTTGTAGACACCTGAGTTTTGAAACCACCCCTGCCTCTACCTCGGGTGAGACTTAATATACTTCGTAGGTGTTTCCAAAAGGGCCAGTAGTTAGGGATTTGTTGGTGCGTTGTTGTAGTGTTGAACCCGGGGTCTTCCCCTATGCCAACAAAGAGTAGGGTAGAACATCCATTGGCGTGAGGCCATTTAGCTATCATTAATTTCTTATGGTGTTTCTCTTCTTCCAGCGAGTGTACATATCCCCGAAGGAGTCACCACGACATCATAGACCTTGCTCTACTGCCAGCGAGCATCCATAGCCCCAACAGAGTTATCTGCATACCCTCTCAGACTTTACACTCTTTTTTTTGGATCATATTTTTCTAACATAAATACCAAGAGTGAGTCAGAGAGGAGGATATTTGTTCTTTGATAAGGTGAAACTTTTTTAGATGGATCTTTCCCTGGCTCTGTCCATAGGTACAAGTGATTCTATCTAGTGAGCCATCTTTCCATTTATCTCTACCAGGCCACAAAACATATATTTCATCGTTTCCCCAGGTAGTATGCTTACAAAGACAAAAAATGTTTTTTTTTTAATTTGTGTTTGCCCAATGTCTCTTATTTTGCAAATAAGTGTAGGTCATGAGTAGAGTCTGCTTCATCGTATTCATTAAATTCAATTGTTTCTTTATGAAACACAACTGAATTAAAATAAAATAACAAAAAGGAAAGAATGAAAAAAGGGGTTCGAAAACATGTTGATGAGCATAAGTGATCCACACCATCAACTGGAAGGATAGATCCGGACTAGGGTTGTCTAATTAACCCAAGCCGTTTGGTATGATCTATCCTGACGGGTTTAATGGCTCCATTAGCCAAATAGGGTCCTAAAACAGAGAAAATAAATAAACTACTCTAAAGCTATAACTATAATACTATGTACATGAATCTAATTATTTACAAGTGTTTAAACAAAATATGAATATGTGATTATGAACAGGGTATTTACAAAATGCAAGTTTTGGTGGATGTCTTGTGAAATCAATGTTTTTGTAATTGTTTACGAAATAGATAAATAAATCACACAATTTTT
>ML818648.1:212304-249770 GCA_009831015.1 Picea engelmannii | reverse complement strand
AAAATATTGAATTTGAAGGCAAAGATAATCCCCCTCGGTCCAATCACATTCACGCCTTAGATGAAAGAAGTGTCTTTGGTTCTAAACAAAAAATATTAATTAAAATATCTTGCAAAGAAATAGTTCTCTTACAATATTTCAGAAAAAGTCTTACTCTCCAAAACCATCCACCCTTTAATACGAGGTTGATGCCTTTATTTATAAAAAATCACTAAACTAAAAATAACTACCAAAGTTGTGTTAATCCAATAAAAAACAACGCGTGGCATACTATATCTCTCAATTATCTTTCGCTTCTCTTTAGATTATCTGGTCGTTTCAATGAAGTGAGTTGTCCCTCTCGTATTTTGACCATCTACAGAAGAGATATTCGCATGTATTTGCATATGGGAACCTATGTTGATCCATCAGAGCAGATCTCAATTTCTCATTCTTTGTACTTGAATAGTTTGACATTCATGTGTTGTAAGACTACGAGAGATTTAATCGGAGGCTCCATGAAACATTTCACTTGACTCGGGATCATGCTTGAAATATGTGAAATCTACATTTTTCATACCTGGTCTTTCTCTTCATGTTGCTTAACTATGTCATGTAAATCGAGGAAGTTCTCTGGTGGAACAAACTTTGGCAAGTCAATATTCCTCATTTCTGATTGATTTTTTCCCAACTTTTCTCACCCTCTCCCCATATTTCCTGCATTTTCCGCTAGGGTTTATGGACCATGCTTACCCAGTGCTCAAAGGCCTTCCTTATTTGGGCAATGCTACTATCCATCGACACTCAGATGTCGTGCTCTTCTGTATCTCTTCCCTTCTATACTTCACTGAAGTAGTCTATCCATTCTAAGGCTTGATGTGCCTTCTCATACCATTGCTGCATGTCTTTATAGGTTGTCAGCCCCATGAGGGTATATTCTTGGAAATCAACTATGCGAGCGATGAAGAGGTCTCTTTCTATTGTAAATTGTGCATACATTTCTTGAAAATCACACTTCAAAAGTACCACCGCCTGTGTTGAATTTTGGTAATATTCTGCTTGATGTCACAGATGGCCCAATTCTTTCTTCATGGAGGCTACCTCCCTTTCATCCCTTTTCTCCCTATCTAAAGTGGCATCGGTTATGGCCATCCCTTCTCTAATTAGCTCAATCATCTTAGAACTTTCAGTGTCAAACAACGTTTCCTCTATGGTTATGAAAAGTGTGCTATCAGGCATGAGCTTCCTTTTATTGATGGTTCTTCTCATCACATATTTTATTTTCCTGTAATAATAAATTAATTGTATATCACCAAATTCATCTACTTGTTTAGGAATCTGTTGATCTCCCCATGACATATTATCTCCTAGGATTCTCACCGTCTAGAGGTGTTCCATGGAAAGTTCACTTAGTTGCATAGAAGGGGACATTCATGTGTGCTCTGGTGACTTGGAATTTTGTTGGTCCTCGTCGGCTGGCGAAGTCTTTGTCCTAGCTAGGAAAGTAGGTGAAGGATCTATCTTAGCTGAGAGTTCGGACGTTGGGATGCCTATTTCTGGCTTCTCCATTCCTTGTTTTTGTTCACCTATATCCAAGTTGTATTTAGAGTTGTCATCCTAAGGCTGTGTTTCCAATTGATTAAGAAATACAGTGTCAAGAATGTTCCATGCTTCCAGGTTGCCTTCTTGCAGTTTTGGAGCCAAATCATCAGAAGCTGGAGCAGATGTTTCCCATGTTTCCTCCTCTTGTATGATTGGCACTGGGGTTTTGTTTGATGCCTCTGACTCTTCCTCATCATCATATATCATGATTAAATCTATGAGGACAGTAGTCACACTGGACCTACTTGATGTTCTCGCTGACCTTAGCTGGATAGTAGTAGTCACTGACGATCCTACCTGTGGTGACATAGGGTTGGGGTTTTCTTGATCAACGGTCTCCTCTGGTGGAATTGTATTTGAGCCATTTAGCTCTTCCTCATGATCACTTGTATTGGTCGAGGTTTTCCTCAAGGATCTTATCAAAGGTTTAAGTGGGGAAACTTCCCCTAATATTTTCATAGCTCTTTTGACTTCTTCTAGTAATAGTTCCCCCCTCCTCTATGCCTCTGCCACTTCTAGTGATATGTTTTATTCTCTTACCTTGAGGGATTCTTGAAGAGTCTACTCTATTGTCTCAACTTGTTCATCCATATTCATTTCTTTGAATTTGGTTATATTAGGGTTATCCCTTCTATGGAGCACTTCCTCCCAGTCCTGGGCACCCTAAGTAAAGATCTCATATTCGAAGCTATCATGAAAATATGACAAACATGAGGACATATATGACATGTGTTGGAGTACCAGGCCTTTTAGTTCATGCTTGCGAAAACAACTTGTAGGGAACCGATACTCAGGCCGACTCAATCCTTCTTTTTTCGACTGCGTAGTTTCTTTAACCATGTAAAACCCAATATGAAAACTATAGGGTATGAAAGCCCTCTTCTTATCCTTTACCAAATAGGAATTATAGCCTTACATGATGGTATGGTAATAGATTTCTCCCAAAATGAGACGGTATTGGACATGAACGGGGAGTAGGTGTGGTGCTCCAGTATCCCAAAACACTCTGATATAAGTGCTTGTTTCTTCCAAATACCTATGGCCCAATTTGAAAATCATCCTTTTGGCTGCCGCTAAAAGCCTTGGGAATTATTTTTTTTAAATGATGAAGTGCACTCAGGAGATGAAAACATTTCTTGCACATATTACATCCAAAAGGTATGATTCCATGTGAAAAATTGGTGTTTCTCCATCCTTTGGTGTCTCGGCCTATAGGATGTTGGTGCTTAGCTATTTGGAAATGATGGCTCTCCAATTGAAACTTCTCTTGGAGATTGCCACGGTATATTCCAAGGGCATCCATGCTTCTGAAAACTTTGAGCAATCTGTTTCCCCATACAATCAACAAATTAAATCCATTAAATATACATAAGGATCTTTGAGGTTTACTGTACTATTCCATCCATTTCCCCGGTTTATGAAATTCTTATCTTATTTCCACCACGAGGACAATAACTTGCTGGTATCATGGAACTCATAAGATCTTACTACAAATTTTGTCTTTAGTCTCTCCTCTGGGTCTCTGAGTTTGTAGTATTTTTGTACCTATACCAAAAGA
Source organism: Picea engelmannii (assembly GCA_009831015.1). Taxonomy (NCBI): domain Eukaryota; kingdom Viridiplantae; phylum Streptophyta; class Pinopsida; order Pinales; family Pinaceae; genus Picea; species Picea engelmannii. The sequence continues at coordinate 246,631 of ML818648.1, read as the reverse complement.
AAGACACCAACACGTTCACCCTCCTCATTATTGACTATACATTTCGTCACGTCCGTGTGGTCGATTATCCATCCGAGGGTTTTGATGCAGGACAAAACTAGGGTCTAGCAGGCCACCATATGTAGATATGATTGCCTAATGTTTGGGAAAACCTATTCAACCAATATCCTGATGTCCGTATTTTTTTGGATTTTTAAAATTCGAGTAATCCTCCTGATTGATTTTGTTAAAAACATCTCCCTAATGTGGGAGATTTAATTTAGATCTGGTGCTTGCTTCTATGTCACCGAACGCTGGAGATTGGGTAAACTTATTTTTGGTATAAGTGAGGATATTTGATTTTGTCTTTGAGACATAATCAAGATCTGTTGAAGAACCTAGTGTAGACCCTTTTCCGACCTCCTGTTATTTCATTTTGGGTGTTCTTGGTGAGCGTTTGGCCGTTGGATTTCTTGGAGTCATTTTTTTGCAAAAAAAGAAAAATGTTATAGTGAGAAGCCAACCAACCTCGACAAGTGTTATTGACACAATCATAAGTGTATAAATGATAAAGACAATGCTTACCTCTTCCTTTCAAGAGATTAACCTAGTCTTACTAGTAATCAAAGTTAGAGAGTGGGATGTAACCTCCTCGATGCTTTCTTTCGCTTCTTCAGTTGCTTTGGGAGATAAGTGATTTGGGAATAGAATACCATGTTTGGGCATAAACCTTGTAAATTTAACAGAAAACATAGTTAGCTTGTCACATCAAGTCTAAAATTCAGGAGTGAAAATGCGGTCTGCACAATCTACCACAAAATCTTCACCATGCTCAGGATTAAATGTAACGTCGGTTGGTGGCGCATAGCGAATTATTTTGTATTTCATTGACAAATTCAAATTTCAACGGTTGGTCAACGCACGTGATCATGGTTTAGTTTGTGTAAAAATTTATTTTGTCTATCAAATCACAATTTTTTTTTATCTCAGCTGGAGGTGTCCCATTGAATTATAAAGATTTTTCATATTTACAAGAAAATAGTATGACCGGTATCAGGGATAGTAGGATCACATATTGACCAGGGTTTTTGGCATCGACAGATAAAGGTTCAAACTTAAGATAAAAAATTTGGTGTTATGGAAATCTGCTGGTAGTTGATGAGTGCATTGGTGTTGGTAGATTGTCTTTGACATTGTTTCATTGGTGGCTCTCAACAAAATTTCCTATGCCAACCCAAACTGTCGTACATTGTTGACATGGAGGTGTTGATGTGGAAGTATAGATATTACACGCGGGACATCAAAAGGAGACATGGGTAATGCCCAAGCAATACCACCTGTTTACGTGGTGAAACACATGGCGATTGATTTGGCCCCTTGGTTGTGAGAAGCGTTTCTTTTCAGTTTCGGTGATTTTCTTTTGGACATATGTTACCTTTCCCTTTATCCCTCTTTGTTGATGCCAATGATATATTGGCGATCAACGATTTTTGTTGCCTATGTTTACGGTTTACCTTGTGAATTTCATCGATGCCGACGATACATCGGTGATTTTAGGAAACTTTTTTCGCATGCCAGAATCAACGATCGATTCTCCCTTTCTCCCATTTTGTCGATGACGACGGTACATCGATGATCGGTAATTATCATTGTTATGTGGGTATTTTTCCTTTCGGATTTCACTGATGCTGACAATATATCGACGATTGTTTTTAAGGACTTATTTTCGCAGACCAGAATCATTGATGGGTGTGTGGCTCTTTATTAAAAAAATTTAAGCTGTGTGCGCTTAGTCTAATGCCACATTTACTTAGAGAAAAATGTCAATCTGTTCAAAAAACTTCAAACCAAACCGAATGTGATCAATGATAAACTAAAAACAATAGAAAAACCCATTGATCCCTACACAACTAACTCCTTTTAAGAAATTACAAAGTGGTACCCAAAATAAAAAATTCACAAAGACTTTTAGGGTATGTTGAGTGTTCAAAAAATGGCGATTCTCTGGGAGAAAACATAATCTATGCTCCTTCCCTCATGCTTAGCCTGTGAAAATTAGTTGATAAACCATCTGGCTTTATTCTATTTCTTTTCAAAAGAACCCTTTCTATCAATGTGTACACAAGTTCTCGGGTTCGTGAATATGGATCCGCTTGTGGGGTTTAACTTTTCCATCCCCTTTCCTGTTAACTGCAATCCATGTCATTTCTATACAAGAGTGTTGGTCCTTGACCAAGTTTTGGGAGATTATTAGTCATAGTGACCTATTTTGGGACTTCGATAGCCTGTCAAAGGAGGAGCACAAGATGAAGTGGATATCAAAGGATCTCAGCCCACTTTTGAATCCTTTTTGGGTTTTTGGGAATATGTAATGGGATTGGGATGTCAGCCCACGGGTTTACCCATGTTTAGGCCTATTTTGTATGTATAAATAGAAGGCTAGGCAATGTAAGAAGTAGTTGAATAGTGAATCTATGTGATGTGAATGTATGCTAAATGAAAGTAGAGTCTGCAAGTGCTTAGTGCATGACTGTAAGAGACTTGCAAAACTAAGTGCGGGTCTTTGTAACATATTGTGGAAGGCTGAGTGTTGTAACGCAAGGAAGAAGGATCTAGCGAGTTGCGCATATATTCTATCCTATGCGGAGTAGGGTTTTTTTGGCTCTGTTCTTGTAACTGATTGACTGGAGACAATAAAGAAGAAGAGTTACTGGACGTAGCCCTAGGGTGTGGGTGAACCACGTAAACACTGTGTTGTCTTGCTTTGTGCTTGTCTGGATGTGTTTTTGTCTTCTTTTGCTAAGTGCTTAGAGATGATTAGATAGATACACTTATGCTTAGTGCTAATGATGTATAAGAATGTTAGATCTAATCTATATGAATGTGCTAAGTGCTTGATCTGCTAGATTTGACCTATCTATTGATGCTAAGTGATTAAATGTGTTATATTAGTGTGAACTGCAAAGCCTTGTTTTATCAACGAAGTTATTATTGATTGTATATTGAGGAACTGACAGTGCTAAGTGATTTATTAAGTATTAAAATCACAGATCTGTGTCCTAGCTAAGGTTGCAGACACCTGAGACTTGCAACCACCCCTGCCTCTACCTCAGGTGAGACTTCATCTGCTTCACAGGTGTTTCCAAAAGAGTCGCTAGTTAGGGATTTGTTGGTGCATTTTTGTAGCGTTGAAACTTGGGTCTGCCCCTGTGCCAACAAATGGTTCTGTTGCCGGGACCTAAAACTGTGATTGATGGGAACTAAGAAAGAAGAAGCTCTGTGCAAAGATTCATCCTAAAATTGTGAAAGCTCTGTGTGTAGACCTGTGCCCTAGTGCATAGTATTCTACTTGACTTATAAATCTCTGTGCTAAAAGAAAAAATATCGATCTGAAGAAAAGAGGTCAGATCTGAATAAAAGAAACAAGATCTGAAATCTTTGTGCTCTAAGAAAGGAAAAAGTGAGAATTTCTAATTAAAAGAGGTAATATTTGCAAGCTTTGTGCTCTGATAAAGGTAACAATAGTTAAAAGTTTTAGATCTGGAAGCTTTGTGCTCTGTAGAAGTAAGATAAGTGGAATTTTTTGTTTCTAGAATATGGATCTAGGTATGTTTAATAGAGTGTGTCCTAGTTTGAAAACTAGGGTATTAATAGATGAAAGAAGATTTGATATGACTAGATATGATAAGAATAGTGAAAGATATGTTATACCTATGCATAGAAAGAATGTTTGGACTAACAAATGGATGCAGGATCCTAGAAAGTATTTATTGCAGGTTAGCTCCTATGATCCTAGCACGCAGTACAGGAGAAGCTGGGGATCATTTAAAAGAAAGAGAGGATTAACCCTCTGTTACAGCTGCAGAAAACTAGGACATATTACTAAGGCATGCCCTGGGAGAAGACCTGGTTGTATTTGTTGCAAAGCTATGAACCATGAAGTGTTGGATTGCCCTAGAATGATTGCCAATCTTGAAATTATGAACATAAGACAAGAAAAACCTAAGGAAGATAAAAAAACTAAGGCTATAGTAGAACCCCAGAAAGAATTAGAGAAGGTATTGCTACAGATGAAAGAAACCTTGAATGATCACCGACATGTTAGATTATCAGAGATCTTTAAAGACAAGGAATGCCTTGAAGAAAGAATAGGAGACTTCGACATTGACTGTGTTCTAGATGAGGAAACACAGGTGAATATCATGACAGAGAGAACTTGGGAATCTATAGGAAGGCCTACTATGATTCCTTCATTAGGAGGAATAGGGTTATTCAGAGGAAAACTGGTAAACCTATGTGGAAAGATCACTCAGATATCTATGAATGCCAATGGAACTTCGACAGAAGAATATTTTGAGATTATTCAATTTATTGAGGACCGTGCCCCATTTACCATGTTACTAGGGAAACGTTGGATTGAAAGAGATCAAGCCAGATGAAAAGAAGAAGAAGAAGTTTTGGAGCAAAAGAGATAAGAGTTAAAATATTTCATGACTAGAAGGATCGCATACTTGATTGAAGAATGGGAGAATAGGTCGAAGCTACTTAACACTAGAATCCCATATGTTGAAGCTGCAAGAACATTAGAAGACTCATAGAAGACTGAAGTAGCTATCTTGGATAAATAATGTGTGTTAATCCTGAATCCTAGGAAATAATCTCAACAACGCGCAGTGACTATGTCCAAAGATGATAAGAATCAAAATGGAAAGAGGACTACCAAGATGAAGCTCACTGGGAGGAAGGCTAGAAAGCTGAGTAAGAAGAGAGATAAGTTTGAAAAGTTACAGAAGGTTCCAGAGGGAACTTCGCAGACAGAAAATTTGCAGAATGGGAGCTTCATCGGGATATCAGAACAGGGACACATGGCACTTCACCATGGTGAGGAAATATATCCATTGGGACTAATATATCTGTTCGAATTCCGCTTCGAACAGGTTGGAAAGCATTTATATCTCGACACAAGACCATTGGACCATGCTATAATAGACATAACAAGAGTTAATGAGGCTTCATACCCGTTACAAATGAACCGTTGTCGAGTTTCCTATTTATCCCATCGCGCCATGCACGAAGAACACTTTTTCCAACTAATAATTTGAGCATGCAGACCAAGTGAATTGTATACAGTGATCATTGACCTCTTGTTTTTTATTCTAGTGCAGTGTCTGAGTTAATTGTGAACCCAACATTATTAATCCCTAGCACGTATGTCTGACGCGCTCACCGCAGTTGAAGAATCAGTAACAAAAGTACTCCTTGACTTGATGACTGAAAGAGTCATGTCGGAGAGAGGATTGTCTACCGTTCTACAAGCATCATCGATGAGAGGATTACTAGCCTCTCTGTCCATTGCTCGAGCCGGAACATCACAACCCGCAGATGAGAAGAGAACCAAGCACATAGACGATCTCACGAATGTTAAGTTGATTCTGAGCATTTTACCTTCCTATCTACCACCTCTGAGTGGTGCAATAAATTGAGACAGTGTGCCCAGAGACTTTGAGTACTAATTGGTCACTGCGTACCTCCTGAAGGGGATACGTGCAGTTCACGTAGATCAAGAAAAGATAGCAGCATTGAAGTTTAGCAACTTCAACCTCGACGACAGGAAGGTATACAAAATACTTGCCCCATATAAGTACCTGACCAGGAAAAAAGGAAACAATTCAAAGATCGTCCCTCAGTCATGGACCCATAACCTCCCATATTCCAAACTGATCAACGTCATGAAGATTCCTCACTTTGGAAGGCAACAAGAAGTGAATGCATGCGTCAAGATGCTGTTGTCCTATTACCATGGAAGATACTTGTGGTTAAACTGTCGTATCACAGTGGATACAACATTGATCAATCGAATCACAAGGCTGAGTATGCAAGGCCCTGACCCACAGGATTTCTACCCCGGAAAAACAATGGATCACGCTCTAGCACAAAGGATCAAGGAAACCTATGGAGATGTCGAAAAAGGAACGTGAGACTACAATGTAGCTTTTATCCAAAGTGGCATAGTGGGCCTAGCCTGTCAATTGATTGCAGGAAAGTTATTCCATAAGAACCAACCCACCCAAGTCACTGGTTTTGTATTCGACCTCGCAGAAAAGTGTGCGGAGGGCCTACAAATGAATTGGGCGAAGTACCTCGTGAACCAATTGGAACTGGACTATAGGGAAGCGCAAGATCAAGGATACGAGTTCCACTTCAGTTGGCTTTCAATCCTGATTGCTTTTATCGCATGGGAGATGCTGGAAGGTGAGACCTTCTCAAACATCAAGCCCTTTGAACCTATGGCCATGAAGTTCAGTACACTGTGGTATTCCAGTGACATGAACAAGTAATGGCAGTCAAATTCTATATTCCACACATATTGCAATCAGATAAAGTTAGCTATCCAATCCGAGCCTCGTATCACGCAAAATACTCTCCACAGGTTTCATCCTTTAATGAAATTTAGCGTGGACTTCCATTTCATTTATATTACAGCGTGCAGTGACGAGCACAAGCAACAACTTCAATATTACTACAAGCTGACAGAGGAGGACTTAGAAGAAATCACCAAGGAATAGTCGACGAACCTCCTCATTCCAACAGACCCTACGAAGATATCTGATTTAGACAGTCCAAAAACTGTGCTAGATACGCCCGGACCTAGCAAGATAAAGAAGACTGAATATGTCCATGATTTAGATAGTGCATCCGTGAAGATCGCTTCCATATCAACACAGAAAGGAGGATATGGAGGAGAGATATATGGTGTAGAAGTTGAATAGAAGAAAGGTGAGGTTACATCGCCTAGAGATGAGGAGGATCTCTCGAAGAAAAGGAAGGTCTCCCTGCAGAAACCTTCCTCCTGAAAGAAAGTGAAAGAAACCATGAAAAAAATGCAGACCATCCTCACCTTCGATGACTTCGATTTCATCATAGCAGCCCTAAATGATGCTTCGCTGGTGATAGCAGAGAAGCAAGAAACTAATAAGGAGGAGGTGTTCCATCGGATTAAGGACGAGCTCTAAGGAGTGTAGCAGGCACTACGATCCATCCACACAGTATCCACTGTACTTCTATCAGCAAGAACATCAAAACTGGGAGATGATCCAGATCAACTCCACCGCATCACTGATACAGTCGAAGCTCTCCTTCGACGAGCTCAGGAAGAAACAAAACAAGCTACCCACGCTTTGGCACAAGTATAGGGAGAACTTGTAGAACAACGCAATACTGTAGAATGGGAAAATATTTCTCTACAAGAGAAGTGGGATGAAGAAAAATCACAACTACAACAAAGTAAGGAACGGTTTCTTGCAGAGCAACTCGAAGTAAAGGAAATGGTTCACAGAGCACTTCACTCTGTGATAGTCGTAGAAGTAAATACCGAAAAGTGAGTTCCAAAACAGGTGGCACAACTTGAATAAGTAATCCAACAACTCTAGCAACACATAACATACTTGGAGCTCTGCACTTTGCTCGATACCCCTCAAGATATAAGAGACCAAAGGGAAGAAACTGCCCTCAGCGTAGTTGACAGACTAAAAGCTCTTGCCTTGGAGTGCAAGAAGTTGAGTAATCGTAGTGCCCAAACATATGAGAACCTCATCGAGAATCCATAGTTACAGGCATTAGAGTCATAGCTCAAGGAAGCAAAGCAACACGCAGACACACTACAGGCACAAATGAAGGCCTTGTCGGTCGTGTAAAGAATGAAGCGATCTCACGAGCAACGCACCGCCTTAGAAAAGATCCATACGATTCAAAGCACAGTGATGTAAGTTACTTAATGACTTCAACCAGTGAAAGATAAGGCATGCCAATTATTCGCAGAGGTTGAAAGCCGAGGAGAAGAGCTAGAATAGGTTGTCATCACAACAGAACAATGCCTAGAAGGGCCCGTGAACAACATAGTTATCTAGGAGTTCATCGAGAAAGAGGTCGTCACAAAATAGCAGGTCGAAGCATCTCAAGCCAAGCTCGAGGCCTTTGAAGCAGAATTGGTCTGATCAAAGTGACTCGGGATGAGTCACAGGTGAGTGTTGGGGGCCTGTTGGTCCTTGACCAAGTTTTGGGAGATTCTTGGTCATAGTGACCTATTTTGGGACTTCGATAGCCTGTCGAAGGAGGAGCGCAATATGAAGTGGATATCAAGGGATCTCAGCCCACTTTTGGGTCCTTTTTGGGTTTTGGGGAATATGTAACAGTATTGGGATGTCATCCCATGGGTTTACCCATGTTTAGGCCTATTTTATAAGTATAAATAGAAGTCTAGGCAATGTAAGAAGTTGTTGAATAGTGCATCTATGTGATGTTAATGTATGCTAAGTGAAAGTAGAGACTGTAAGTTCTTAGTGCATGATTGTAAGAGACTTGCACAACTAAGTGCAGGTCCTTGTAACAGATTGTGGAAGGCTGAGTGCTATAATGCAAGGAAGAAGGATCTAGCGATATGCGTAGATCTTCTGTCCTATGCAGAGTAGGGTTTTGATGGCTCTGTGATTGTAACCAATTGACTGAAGATAATAAGGAAGAAGAGCTAGTGGATGTAGCCCTAGGGTGGGGGTGAACCATGTACACACTGTGTTTTCTTGCTTTGTGCTTGTCTGGATGTGTTTATATCTTCCTTTTCTAAGTGCTTAGAGATGATTAGATAGATATGCTTATGCTTAGTGCTAGTGATGTATAAGAATGTTAGATTTGATCTATATGAATGTGCTGAGTGCTTGATCTGATAGATATGAACTATCTATTGATGATAAGTTCTTAAATGCGTTATATCAATGTGAATGTTGTGAAGCCCTGTTTTATCAGCGAAGTGATTATTGATTGTATATTGAGGAGATGATGGTGCTAAGTGCTTTATTAAGTACTAAAATCACATATCTGTTTCCCAGCTAAGGTTGTAGACACCTGAGTTTTGAAACCACCCCTGCCTCTACCTCGGGTGAGACTTAATATACTTCGTAGGTGTTTCCAAAAGGGCCAGTAGTTAGGGATTTGTTGGTGCGTTGTTGTAGTGTTGAACCCGGGGTCTTCCCCTATGCCAACAAAGAGTAGGGTAGAACATCCATTGGCGTGAGGCCATTTAGCTATCATTAATTTCTTATGGTGTTTCTCTTCTTCCAGCGAGTGTACATATCCCCGAAGGAGTCACCACGACATCATAGACCTTGCTCTACTGCCAGCGAGCATCCATAGCCCCAACAGAGTTATCTGCATACCCTCTCAGACTTTACACTCTTTTTTTTGGATCATATTTTTCTAACATAAATACCAAGAGTGAGTCAGAGAGGAGGATATTTGTTCTTTGATAAGGTGAAACTTTTTTAGATGGATCTTTCCCTGGCTCTGTCCATAGGTACAAGTGATTCTATCTAGTGAGCCATCTTTCCATTTATCTCTACCAGGCCACAAAACATATATTTCATCGTTTCCCCAGGTAGTATGCTTACAAAGACAAAAAATGTTTTTTTTTTAATTTGTGTTTGCCCAATGTCTCTTATTTTGCAAATAAGTGTAGGTCATGAGTAGAGTCTGCTTCATCGTATTCATTAAATTCAATTGTTTCTTTATGAAACACAACTGAATTAAAATAAAATAACAAAAAGGAAAGAATGAAAAAAGGGGTTCGAAAACATGTTGATGAGCATAAGTGATCCACACCATCAACTGGAAGGATAGATCCGGACTAGGGTTGTCTAATTAACCCAAGCCGTTTGGTATGATCTATCCTGACGGGTTTAATGGCTCCATTAGCCAAATAGGGTCCTAAAACAGAGAAAATAAATAAACTACTCTAAAGCTATAACTATAATACTATGTACATGAATCTAATTATTTACAAGTGTTTAAACAAAATATGAATATGTGATTATGAACAGGGTATTTACAAAATGCAAGTTTTGGTGGATGTCTTGTGAAATCAATGTTTTTGTAATTGTTTACGAAATAGATAAATAAATCACACAATTTTTTATCCAGGTGGATATTGGTGGCCACCCACCTTCTCCAACTGGCCCAAAACATGTTTCTGGCAATTTTGGTAATTTATTTTTAGCAGTTTATAACTTCCGGGGCCATTTTGAGGCCCTAAACGATGATTTTTGAGAAAACTAGGAGCAACATGGATCGTAGATTATGTTGCTCATCCAAAAGTTGTAGTCCTCAGATATATCTTTCCAACAAGCTATCATACGCCTAAAATGGAGATCGTATGCAAAAGTTATGACCCCTGGAAGTTGATGCACCAACTTACCCAAACAGGGCCCACATGACTTTTGGTGCTTCATCTCCCAGGGTTAGGTTTTTGGCATTCCTTCTTATTGTAAAAAGGACTTTAGAGCCTCATTGTAATCATCTTCTTGCGAATGCGAGTAGCCATCACATCTCTTCTCAGAGATAAGCTACCACCATTCTAGCGAGTCTTTCACTCTGTACTTTTACAGTCTCTATACATTTATTTCATTAATAAAAATCGTGTATTATTGTATATCTATGAGTCTTGTTATATTTCCGCTATATCTCTGTTATATTGTTGTCTCTCTTGCAATATCTCTGAATATTTCTGTGTTATATCTCCTCTCTCATTTCATGCCGAAAATAATCCAGATTAGTGGTATCAGAGAAGGCTGCTCTTGATCGTTTTTCAGTGCATGTCCCCGACGAGGTTCGAGTATAGCAAGTTGGGTCTCGAGCTTGTCTCTCTTGAGGACAATCGCTCTCGCACACCCAAGAAACCCTCAATGGCGGAAGAAAATAAAGGTGATGGAGCAGACGATCCTATCAGTCTGTTGCTTGAGCAAGCTCTCACGCGACAGAGGGATGAAATGATGGAGAATTTTGCCCACCTCCTTCAATGCCTCCCGATAGCATCAGGCGCAATTTCATCAAGCGACCACTTTGGAGGCACCTCACCTTTCAAGGTACAGGTTAATTTTGATATTCCCGTATTTGAAGGTCAAATAGATGCAGATGCCCTAGATAAATGGTTAAATCTTCTAGAAGGTTATTTCTCTGTTCATAATTTTTTCGATAAGGAAAAGATCACCTTCGCACTCCTTAAGGCTCTCCCCCATGTCAAAAATTGGTGGGAAACTTACTGGGAGCAGATTCCCACAGAGGAGTCTGGAATATATGGGGCTGATCCCACTTGGGATTTTTTTGTGGATGCGGTAAAGGAACAATATTACCCTGTTGGCAACTATGAGGAGCAGTACATGAGATGGACCACACTGCGACAAGAGAGGGGCCAAGCAGTTCTGGAGTTCACCAATACCTTCCATACCTTGTGCACCAAGCTGGGTATCAAAGACTCTAAACGACATTTGGTTCTGAAATACCGTGGGGCTCTGCATAGATACATCCAAACTGAAATGGATTTTCTAGATATCTCATCACTCGGTGCTACTTATCGATATGCTATTAAAATCGAGCAGAAATTTAAGCACCAGAACAAACGGGAATTCGGGTCTGCAAATATGCAACAACCAAAGCATGACAAAGACAACCCTAACAAACAGTCTCCTGAAAACCAGTCCAAGACATAAGAAAAGAAGGGTCACAGAAAGACAAAGGACACTATAAAATGGTGCGATTTCCACAAAAGCCCTTGACACAACAGCGATGAATGTCGCTCAAAACAGTCATTGGTGGCCGAGATCAATGACAAGTAGCTGAACCCTTATTCAAAATCTGATTCTGAAAATAATGGTAAAAAACAGATCATTGACGCAGACCCCACTGCTATTGTCGCGACCGTAGCAATTCAACCAGAAGAACCAACAGATCCAGAAGAGGGGGAGCGCCTTTTTCATTCACAGATGTGGGTGAAGGGGACCCCGCTGCATTTTATTGTTGATAGTGGAATCCAGAAGAACCTCATCTCAGCAGAGGTCGTCAAACAGTTGGGATTGTCGACAACACCACACCCGCAACCATACAACATCGGGTGGCTTCGCCAAGGACGAGATCTTCGTGTCAGCCAGTAGTGTTGATTGTCATACAGCATACAACCCTTCAAGGATGAGGTATTATGTGATGTTTCCCCATTGGATGTCTGTGATGTTCTCTTGGGCTAGCCATTTATGTGGAAATGCCATGCTATCTATGAGTCTCGACCCTGTAGTGTCATTATTACTCTGGGGGGTCATCTCTACAGGATACCAGAGGTAGTTCCAACTATTGCCCCACCTAAACAGTTCCACAAGGTAGTATCTCATACTACAAAATTCATCTTCTCCACAATCTGTTCAAAAGGGGAACAAAAGGATACTGCAACCACTACAGCCTCGGCCCAAGCACCTTCTATCCACCAGAAGTAGGTCGACAAGGTTGTAGAAAAGCACAAAGATTCCTTTTGCACACAATAATCTCATGTAGCCATATTGGTTAAAAAGGTCCAACCCTTCCAGCCACAAGTTCGTGACGACCTTCAACAAACCAAGCAGCGCGACGATTCCAACAAAGCAAGCAACTCACCAAGATTCAGATTCAACAATCTCTTTCCCCTCTCCCTCGGGAACTCAACATAATGGAGACCATTGCTTCCTAAGGAGGGAGGATTGATCCAAGTGGATATTGGTGGCCACCCACCTTCTCCAACTAGCCCAAAACATGTTTCTGGCAATTTTGGTAATTTACTATTTTTAGCAGTTTTTAACTTCCGGGGCCATTTTAAGGCCCTAAACGATGTTTTTTGGGAAAACGAGGAGCATCATGGATCTTAGATCATGTTTCTCATCCAAAATTTGTATTCCTCAGATAGATCTTTCCAACGAGCTATCATACGCCTAAAACGAAGATCGTATGCAAAAGTTACGACCCCTGGAAGTTGATGCAACAACTTACCCAAACGGGGCCCACATGACTTTTGGTGCTTCATCTCCCAAGGTTAGGTTTTTGGCATTCCTTCTTATTGTAAAAAGGCCTTCAGAGCCTCATTGTAATCATCTTCTTGCGAATGCGAGTAGCCATCACATCTCTTCTCAGAGATAAGTTATCACCATTCTAGCGAGTCTTTCACTCTGTACTTTTACAGTCTCTATACATTTATTTCATTAATAAAAATCGTGTATTACTGTATATATGTGACTCTTGTTATATTTCCGCTATATCTCTGTTATATTGTTGTCTCTCTTGCAATATCTCTGAATATTTCCGTGTTATATCTCCACTCTCATTTCGTGCTGAAAATAATCCGGATCAATTTTTATATTTTCTATCTAATAATTTAAAATCTAACTCAAAAAATACTAATAAAACATAATCTGAAACAAGAACAGAATAATAGTCATAGCCAATTTAAACTGTCTTATTTCAGTAACAAACTAATAATGAAAATTTAATGTGAATAACACTAACCTAAGATTAGTCTCATACTGTGTCTATATCCCTATGCAATCCAAACTTCCAGCTATCTTCCCTATGAGAGAAATCTGTAACAGGCTTGTACTAACATCTCCAGAATAAACTCAAGGTGTTTTTGGGAGCAAGGATATAAGAACAAAGTAATAAACATATAGATCTAGTGACCTTATAATGCTGAATGTTTACAGTAAAATAAATTTTAATGTGAAGCATTCATATGATACATCAACTTAACATCATGAATAAAAAATGATATTAAAGTGAATTAACGATCAAAGATATAATATATGAAACAACAATTTGTAGACAAAATTTAAAGCACTGAATAAAACGAAATATTATATGCTAATGAGACTAAATCTTTATAACATATTAATATTCCATAATATAAGAAGGAAAAACATAAATAAAACAGTGTCACGCTGGTCTAAAGCTGAAATGTGAACAACTTGTCCATATAGTCTTGGGAATTACATGTCCACAATGCGTTCCAATCCAAGATGCCTTCACTAACAAAAGTGAACAACATTTAAAGTAACCTAGGATTGAAATACTCATATCTCACAGGATAGAGTTGAATCTCCCAAAATCAAGTAATATTGCAAAAATAGTGGATTGAAAACCACTCATACCAGAGTTGGTTTATTCAAAATTAAATCAAAATTTTTATAAAACATAAAGAAGGAGAACTACTAATCCTTTAAGTGTGTAATTGAAAATATTTATTCCAAGTAATCAACAATAGAATGTCCTATTTCCTGAGAATATAAAAACCAATTTTATATATTAGAAAAAAAACAATTGCTAATTACTAATTATTATTATTAAAAGGACTGGCTACATAATCGAAGATTTTGTAGCCAGTCTTAATTTTAGTAAATGAAATCAAAAATTCAAATCTACTTATTTCGACTTAGATTACAGAAATCAATGAAATGAAAATAACACGTTTTACCATTAAAAATCATCTAGAGAGGGATCAATCAGTTTAGAGTTTATAATTGCTTTGACATTGGTTGCATTCTTAATGACTATATTTCCAGATCTCTTGATTCGTTTCTTCTCCCTTTCTCCATGTGCCTTGATATCAAGGTTTTCTTGATTCAACAGATCCTTCTGAGAAATCAAAGTTTTAATTTGGTCCTGCAAGAGAGGAACGTCGGTATAGTAACGCTCAACCCAATTGAGACAACCATCACAGTGTACAGGGGAGATGGCAGATCGATGGGGGACACAATCGACCAAGGGTGCTTCAGTCTTACCTATTGTTTTCTCTAGATCTTTCCCAATACCCGAGAATCCTTCTTTACCCTTAAGGCATCGTGGTAAATTTGTCATGAAATCATATGGTTCAATATGAATGAGAACCTCCCTCCTGGAACCCTGAATTTCTGGAAATTCCCGAGCTAGAAAATCCTCTATCTCATGATCCGAACCCTCATCAATCTCGATCGGGTCGATCGAGCTCAGATGAGTATCCTTTCAGTTCTTTAGTTTTCTAGATATTACGTGACCGCCCTTCTTGTTCTTGAAACCCAAATCTATGCACTATTGTTTTGTTCCTTTACAGAGTTCCTTGACATCAGACTTAACATTAATGTTCAAACCAACATCATTCATAGGTAAAAGAGGATCATTTTCCTTCAATTCATCAGTCACTTGTTCTGGAGATCTTGAAAGTGAAAACCTACGTGGTGATCCTTTATCTAGAGGGGTTTTATCAGTGAACTCTGGTCCATTAATTGAATTAACAAACTGGTTTTCAACCATTGGCTTATCTGAGTCAGGGTTTGTAATTAAAAGAGGGTTTGTTGTAGGATCAGACTGGGCAAAGCCATTCCTCATTAAAAAGGTCTCCCAACTATCACCTATGGTCGACAAATGATACATCAACAAGATTTTAACCAATCCATGGTGGAATAGGCTCAAATTGATACCCTGTCATTTACATCGCTTGGACATCTTGTAGAGACTCATCAATAGTTTAAAGGGAATATCTAAATCAGAACCTATGAAATTCATAAGAAAATAGATATAGTATAGAAATACCATCCCGTATCGACCTTCGCACGTAACAAATTTCTTTAGAATTAACAATAAACTATGCCATCTAGGTTTTAACAGAGCGATAAGAATACCTTTTATACAACAAGTGGTTTTATGGGAGGTCATGATAAAAATCCATGGGACTTCTTCTATCCTGGTGTTTTTAAACCATCTATCGCCCTTTGATGGGATCCCTGTTTCTTTGCTGATGAAATATTCGGTCAATTCTAATTGTATGTCTCCAACATTAGCTCTGAACCCGTCAAAGGTTCTTGTGAAGGCTTCTGCTACCTGGAGATTATAACCCTTGAATTTATTGAGGAATATATCCCAGCCATGATCCTTTAGGTCCTCAATATCATATTCATGGGATAGTAAGGCTTGGCATCCGTTCGGCTCTATGCGAACGACGGGTTCCATGACCACTATAACAAGGATGCAATAGAGATCACTCAGAATAGTGTTAGGTTCCAATCGTGCGAGAAACAAAAATAGGTCTGAACGGAGAGTGGAAACATGAAAATAGCAAAGCCTGTGGGTTATCATAATTCAGATAGTGAGAATGGAAACTAGAGAGTTCATTGTATTCCTTACCATCTCTCGCGATGAGTGCCAAAAACTATAGAGTACAAAACCCTATGTAGAAATGAATAGCTTCATTAATGTTTTGAGCCAATAAGATAAGGCAAAAATGCAAGTACAACAGGTCTATACTCATTGGTATGAATGTTGATATGACCATTGAAATCATGAGAAGAATGTCAAAAATTAACCAAGGCTCTTCATGTATCAAAACAATTCGACAATGAACTATCGAACCGTTGAATTCATAACAACCATATTAAAACAAAAAAATTGATAATGGATTAATCAACCATTTCATAAGATTTGAATTTCAATTACATATGGATGGATTTTTAAAAGATATTTCTAAGGAACGAAATTATTAAACCAATCCAAGTTTTATGTTTAATTCATGCTTACAGTCATGAATTAAAAATAAAACAAACGAAAATGCAAAAAATAAAAATTTAATAAGGTAAGCTTTAATCCATTGAAATCATTTCGAAACTCATAAAAATGTTTACAAATTCCAGGTTATGGCAACTACGGAAAAGTGTAATCTCTTTCGATTGTGTTAAATATCAAAAATCATGTGTGGCTTGCAATAATGGCGATGTACTAGGCGAAGAATTTATCTTTGCATCACCAGAAAATTCATGTTAGGTTGAATTAGAAAGAATGAATTTTTAAGAATCAGTTGACAACAGGTCAAGCATCCTGATCAAAACTTAGAAAACAACGTAGTCTAGCATCAGATGTGTTTCTGTAAAAAATGCAATCTGGTGTCAGGTTTTGATTACGAGTGAAACTATGTTTAGGCAACCAAATCCAATACTGTTGGCAGGGCCACTGCTACCAGTAGACGTCCATAGCCTCGGCAGGGATGTCATTTAAACCACTCTAACACCTCTATCATGTTCAAGAGTCATCCATCCATGATAAAGAACATCTTTACTTTTGATCAATTCCAAAAGACATACTTGATAATTTTCTTAAACCCAACATTGCTTTGCTACCAGCAGGCCTATTCAATACCTCGATGGGTTTATAGAAAATTCCCATACCTTGTGGTGCTTTCAACTCTCTAGAATTTGTTTACAAATTTACAAAAACTTTATGATATTCAAGAGAGCGGGGTGATGCTGAAAATCTCAGATTTTGAAAATAAAACTTGATCCTTTACAATTTATTTTCTCGTTTAATGATCTTCATGATGATCTAAACATTTAGATTAATGTTAAGAAACCATCTCAAGGAAAATAAGGTATAATTGAGTTGTTCTAATTAAAACAGAGACAACGTTAAGAGTTTTATTAATGATAATCGTGTCTTCTCGTAATTTTAAAGTGAAACCAGGAACATTGTTTTGAATAGAAGTTTATTTATGTTGATCTGAGTTTTAGCATTTACAACACTGGTGCTTTGAGGAGTCATCAACTGCTGCTCATGAATAAAAATTCTGATTTCTCCTTCCACAAATGAAATGGTGACTGAGACATGATTATTAGGAAAACAAATCAAATTTAGGGAAAATGAAAAGAACCAAAATTCAAAATAGAAAAGAAAATTAAAAATATGTACAAAAGGGTGGATCTGAAATCATTAGGTGAAATACCTTTTGAGATCCTGGCCATTTACTGGGAAACTATCTGGCTGTCCCTCCATATTATGCAGATGGAAAGAGCTAGGACCCAATTTTTCAGAAATTACAAATGGTCCCAGCCACAGATTCTGGAACTTGGTATGTTCCCCCTTTCCCTCATGATATTTGTCCCACTTGAGAACCAAATCCCTAACATTGAAATTACTGTATGATGAAGAATTTGAATCAAAACAAATTTTTACAATTTACTGATGCTGATCCAGTTTATGCTTTGCTTGTGTTCTCACTTCCTCCAGTTTTAATATTGAATTTATTTGATTTTCTAGAGGAGGGCACTCCTATTCTTGAACTTTCTGCAACAATTGTAGTGAGGGAAGTAAAACATGTGGAGGGAGAATTGCTTCTCTTCCGTAGATGAGGAAGAAAGGGGAATTACCAACATAGGCTTTTGGGGTTACCCTATCAACGCAAAGTGCATTTTACATTGCATTGTGCCAATTTTTGTGATTTTCTGAAACCGTCCTTTTAATAATCTTGATTAAATTTTTGTTCATTGATTCTGCTAGGCCATTTCGTGGAGGGAAGTAGCTTGCAAAATACTTTAGTTTAATCCCTTTTTCCAAAGAAAAAGTGTTTATATCAAGGGATGAAAATTAAGAGGCGTTATCAAAGACTAGACATTTGGGAATGCCAAATCGAGCGATGATATGAGAGTTAAGGAAAGATACTACCTGATTTGTGTTCACCACTTTCAAAGGTACAACCTTAGACCATCTATCGAAATCGTCTGTTGCTATAAGGATATACTTGTGCTTCTTCGAAGAAGAAGGATTAAATGGTCCTATGATGTCAAGGCCCCATTGCTGAAAAGGGGAATATACAATAACAAGCTGTAAAGAGAATGTTGCCTTTTTCACCCGTCCTGCAGCCTTTTGGCAGATTATGCATTTATGACACATCGCATAGGCGTTTTTAAACAAAGTAGGACAATAGTACCCATATCTTATCACTTTGTGAGAAGTGGTATGTTCGCCTAAGTGACCACCGACTTCACCTGCATGAAGTTCAGATAGCACTCTTTCTGACTCTTCCTTTTCTAAACAATGCAGAAAAACACCATCAAATTTCTTTCGAAATAATACATCATTTGTTAACAGGAAAAATGCAGATTTTAGCCTGAGTGCTCTTCTGTTTTTAGGATCAATATTGTGAGGAGAAGATCCATGTGTCAAACAAAATTAAATATTCTCATAACAATAATTGATAGTAACTTGTGCACAACTGATTTGGTTTTTGTTATGCTGATTTATAGTTAAGGTGTTGATTTGACTTTCCTGTTCTTCAACTAAATCAACCACTAGTTTACATAGGCCTTGACCTCTAACAATCTATGCAGGGGTTATTTCAAGGTCATATTCCTGTAATTTCGTCATCCAATTTTCCCTTTTCTCACTCAGTTCTTTTTGTACTAATAGGTTTCTTATAGCTGGGTAAGGAACGATAAACTTGGTTCTGGATTTCAGCAGGTATGACCGGAAGTGTTTCACTACTTTAAAAACAACATATGCCTGTTGATCTACTACTGGGTAGTTAAGATATTCTCCTTTGAAAAATGATCTCATGAAGGCAATGGGTATCTCATTTCTTTCAACGTTTTTTCTGTGTTAACACAATAGCATAAGATCGGTCAGACGCAAAAGTATAAAGAGTTAAATCCTGATAAAAATCGGGACTCATCAAGGAACGAGATTCTATTATAGCTTTTTTAATTGAATCGAAAGCCTGACTTTCTTGTGGTCCCCAACGGTATAAAAAATAATTTTTTATTAAATTCTGTAAGGGTCTTACCATTTCCGAGAAACTTTGGACAAATATTCTGACGAAATTAATCTTTCCCAAAAAGGACTGCATTGCATTTTTGGAAGAAGGAGGGGGGAGTTTAGAAATAGCTTGGGTTCTTTCATGGTCAATAATCATTCCTTCTTTAGACACTATAAACCCAAGCAATTTAACTTTCTCCACTGCAAAGACCGATTTCTTAGGGTTAAGAGATATGGAAAACATGCGGCATCGTTCCAGGATAGCCCTTAGGTGAGGAAAGTGATCTTTCTTTTTTTAGAGAAGACGATGACATCATCCAGATAGATCATGACTGATTGGTTAATGAGGCCACGGAAAGCAATATCCATTGCTCTCTGAAAAGTGGCACCGGAATTTATTAGTCTAAAAGGCATTTTCCAGTAGGCATAAGTGCCCCATGGGGTGAAAAAAGTGGTTTTAAGCTGGTTTGAGGGAGACATGAGGACCTGGTTGTATCCTAAAAAACCATCTAGAAAAGATAGTCTTTCAGAACTAGACACCTATTGTAGAATTTGTTCCATTGGAGGAACATGGTAGTTTTCTTTATCAGATGCTCGGTTTAGGTTCCAAAAATCGACACAAAGTCAAATTTCACCGCTTTTCTTCCTTACAAGGATTGGATTAGACACCCATTGCATGTGCCTTATGGGGAAAATTATCTTTGCAGTTAGTAATTTATTCAGTTCTTTTTTAATAGTGGGTTCCAATTTAGGGTGCATCTTCCTCAATTTTTGTTGAAAAGGATGAGTCTAGGGTTTCATGGGGATGACATGTTGTATGATGTTGGAGTCAAATGTTTTCAAGTCATCATACGTCCAGGAAAAAAATTCTTTAAATTATTTAAACAATTTTATAAAAGAAAATCGTTCTTGCTTGGAACAACCTATTCCCAGATTAATATTTTGAGAATTTTCCTTTGTTCCTAAATTAATAATCTCATAAATCAAAGAAGAACTGTTTGTTTTACAATTTATTGTCCCTCTAAATTTATCATGCAAGTGATAAACTTTCTCTAGTCTTACAACAGATTTGGGATATTGTTTACTAGATCAGATGTCGGTTCAGGATATATAGGATCTGATATTACTGTGAAGTTTCAGAGGTTCTCATCGTGAGTGCCTTCATCAATGACTGCACCTTGGAAAGTATCTTCCATATGTAGGAAGTTGATAATCTGTTGGTGATCATCGAATACTCTCCAATTTGTGATGTTGTTTGGGATCGACAGCCTAAACGACAATTCAATTGAAAATTCATTAGGGAAAAGACCTTCAGCGGGAAATAGTTTTTAAGCAACATTGGCCAATAAATCATCTTTTGAATTACTTAATATAGGAATGGAATTTATGCTAAATGCTGAAATTTTTTGCATCAAACTCCATACCTCAATTTGGTATCTTTTCAGATGTGGTGATAACCAATGTATGGAATTTCTTACGTGCCTAACCACTATTTCTGAATCACCAAATACCTTCAACTTCCACACGTCCATATCCAAATCCTTCCTAAGTCCTTGTAAAAGTGGTTCGTACTTGACAGTGTTATTAGTGCACTCAAACTCTAGCCGACAAGCAATAAAAGTCTTATTACCTGTAGGATCGATGAGTACACAACCAATGCCTACTCCCTCTTTGGATTTGGATCCATGAAAGTACAATGACCAGATTTGGGCATCGTTAGCAATACTTAGCATACTTGGCAAAGTTGATGTTTGAGTATAGGTCATAACTTATGATTGCTGCCCAGGATCAGTAATCGAATGAATTTCGTTCATGAAATTACCAAATAAGGTATTCATTCCCTGCATTTCAAATGAGTCTGTAGATGTAACAAAAGGTTCATTTGGATCATTTAGATCTATTACAATATGCTTCAGATAACGTTCTCTATTTATCCTAATTTTATTTGGCTATCCATTTTCAGGAAGCCACAAATGAGACCAATCTATGGCAAAGTAACCATGCAGCTGTTCTGACCAGTCCCTGCTTAAAAACAAACCATAAACTTTAGGGATATCCACACTGATAATGTCAATTATCTGATGAACCTTGGAATTGGAAGATAATCTAACCAGGACATTCTTAAGCTCACCAATTACCTTAACGTTTGTTCGATCTAGTTGAATGATTTTGAGATCAAAAGGTTTAACTTCTGCATTAATCTTTTGACAAATAGATAGAGGCATCACATTTGACTATGCACTGTTATCGACCATAAATTATGAACATTCCTATTAAAAATTTCAAATGTTAACAAAAAATGCGGGACATTGTTTCGAGTGTTAACAACAGAATTCTGTTGATTTTTAGTTGTTGTCCCTAAAACATTTTTATCTACCTTTGGTATAGTTTTTCCTACTAAATCCTTTTTATATGGAAGTTCAAATGTCATTTTAGATGGGATTTTTTTGGCTATATTTGAATCGATTTATGTTGATTTCTTGTTGCTAGAAATGTTGTTTTTACTGTTTTTAGCGATACTTTGAAGCATTTTATGCAAAATAAGGGGAAACTTCAGCAGCTCAAAAACAAAAATATTAGTTCTCAGTTTTTTTAGATATTCAATCAAATCATATTCTAAAACTGGGGTTGCTAAGATTTGTTTACTTTCATTTTTCTTTGACTGTTTTGGAAACACATTTTTATTCACTTCAGAAGGGGTTTTTTTTTGCGTTTTGCTTCTTGTGTTGTAGGGGTGAACAATTTTGAAATTTTCTTGGAAGATATTGTCCGAGAAGTGACCAAAGACATTGGGAGATGATTCCTCTTCTTCCGAGACTTCTTCCTCAACTACGTCTTCAAAACTTTCAGGAGGGGTAGAAGAAGAATTATCATGTTCTTCTAAGATGGTTTGCAAAGCGTACTGTAAACTTTCAAAATTTAGACCTTCTGTGGTCAGGTTTGGCCGGTTGGGAGGAAAAGGTTTTATGAAAGGAGGTTAAAAGATTCCTCTTCTTTTTGATGCCTCCTCGACTGATCTCTTTAAGTGAACGACCTGATTGGAAAATTTTTGGAAACCATTCTGCAAGCTTTCTAAGTCTAAAGTTTCTGGTTGATTTTTAGTTTGAGGAGGCCTAGTAAGGATCTCTATTTTATTTTTAGAGGATGAAGTTGTTTCAGCTTCACTATTAAGATTGTATTTTAATATTAATATATCCTTTTCAATTTGGCTTGCCTCCTCGAAGGATTCTAACAATGTGTTCTTTTTAGACCTTTTGACCCATATGTCTATATTATTGTGCAAGGCTTTAGCATAATATGCAATGATTAAACTTTCAGCGGGCATCGAATCTACAAGGATTTTATTCTTTAAAGTAAGAAATATTTGGTTAAAGTCTTTCACTTTTTCCTTAGTATTCAGTTTTAGGTTGGAGACTTCCATAACCAAGACTTCAGGAGATTTATCATCTCCAAATTTTTCCAAGAAACAAGTTTCAAACTTGTCCCAAGAGATGATGATTTGGGGTTGTTGAGTGAAATACCATGTGGAAGAATTTCCTCAAAAGTATAAGGAAATAATCTTCCTACTATATCCTCGTGCTCAACACTTCAGAGTCTAATGGCCAACATAAATTTTTTGATGTGATCTTCAGTGGATTGTTTGGAATCCGAATCAAATTTAGGTAACCATTTATCCGGATGTTTTGGTAATGGGTGTTGAATTCCGGGTACAACCATGACATCCCGATCAAGCCAAGGTCTGGCAGAATTGTTTTGGTTTTTCATGGGAGTTGGTAGTGTTGAAGGCTGAGATGGTTCTGATGAAGAATTGCCTTCGTCTGAAGATTCTCCTCCTGAAGAGGATGGAGACGAACTAGGTGGGGAAGGTGGGATGCCAGATCCTTTGGATCCAAGGGTAGGTGTTTTGATAAGATTGGTAGTATTATCACCTAAAGGGTTTTGGAGTAAGCCAGTGCCTTGAAGTTGTTCTCGGATATATGAGAAATCTAGGGGTTGATTAAGTGGCCTACCAGGTTGTCTGATACAGGCTAAGGCACTATGCGTTCTTATGAGTAATTGACGAACAATTTCTTGGACATTGGCCCCTTGAGGAACCGGTGTCACTGTTTCAACGAGAATCTCATGTTTATCATTTGAGGTAGTTGTTGTTTCAAGTTTAACATTTTTTTCTGAGAGACCACGCATTACGATAGGGGAGAGAGTGTGTGGGGGAGGAGTCTTGAGACCTACATGTGCCATCAATTGAATTCAGGCCCTCCTTCTAGAACCATTTATTGACGGGCGTAAGTGACACACAATCAACTAGAAGGATAGATCTAGACTGGGGTTTTCTAATTAACCCAAGCCATTTGGTATGATCTATCTTAACGGGTTTAATGGCTCCGTTAGCCAATTAGGGTCCTAAAACAGAGAAAACAAATAAACTACTCTAAAGCTATAACTATAATACTATGTACATGAATCTAATTATTTAACTATGCGAACAATGTGTACCATAATTATAATTATAATACTATGTACTATGTGAACAACGTGTACCATGACCATTGTAACAAGGATGCAACAAATATCACTCGGAATAGTTTTAGGTTCCAATCGTGCAAGCAACAGAAACATGTTTGAATGAAGAGTGGAAACATGAAAATAGAAGAGCCCGTGGGTTATCATAATTGAAATAGTGAGAACGAAAACTAGAGATTTCATTATATTCCTTACCATCTGTCACGATGAGTGCCAAAAACTATAGAGTACAAAACCCTATGCAGATAATGAATAACTTCATTAATGTTTTGAGCCAGCAAGGAAAGTCTAAAATGCAAGTACATTAGGTCTGTACTCATTGGTATGAATGTTGATACGAACATTGAAATCATCAGAAGAATATAAAAAATTAACCAAGTCTCTTCATGTATCAAAACAATTCGACAATGAACTATCGAACCATTGAATTCATAACAATCATATTAAAACAAAAACATCGATAATGGATTAATCAACCATTTCATAATATTTGAATTTCAATTACATATGGATGGATTTTTAAAAGATATTTCTAAGGAACAAAATTATTAAAACAAGCCAATTTTTATGTTTAATTCATTCTTACACTCATGAATTAAAAATAAAACAAACGAAAATACAAAAATAAAAATTTAGCTTTAATCCATTGAAATCATTTCGAAACTCAGAAAAATGTTTACAAATTTGAGGTGATGGCAGCTACAGAAAAGTGTATCTCTTTCAATCATGTTAAATACCAAAAATCATGTGTGGCTGCCAACAAAACAGTCTTCCCTAAACCCACACACTCATCCAGATCAAAATGCATGCTGAAAAAAGAAACAAAACTCAAACAAAGCATCAAAAGATATATATATATATACAATCGGTATGTTCCTGCTCCGATCTTCTTGGCCACCTGAAAATTTTGAGGCAGAGATTTTGGAACTTTGATTTTTTTCCTTTGGGCTCGTTTGCTTTATCCCACTTCAAGACTAGGTATCCAACTTCAAATTTTTTTTCTTTGGAATTATGTTTGTCGAACCATATTTTAACTACTTGTTGATGTCCGATGAACTTAACTTTATCCTTTTCCCTTTCTTTGTCTAGCATGAGAAGGGTATCAATCCTTTGTTGAATAGTGGATGAGGACTAACCTCTCGATTCCTAGGGAAGATGTAAATATGGAAGATACAATCTGTTTGGGAGAATGGATTCTTTTCCATATACTAGAAATTATGGGGAGTTTCCTATGGCTTATTTAGGTGTTACTCTATACACCCTTAGGGAATTTTGAAGAAAATTATGCCAATTCCTCTAATTCTCCACAACTATTCTTTTTAAAATTATCACCAGTTTTTTATTAGTTGACTCTGCTACCCATTCCCTTTCAGATAGTAGTTTGCAGAATATCTTATTATGATCCCCTTATCAAGGGAGATTTTTTTCAAGAGAATGGAAGAAAAGTAGGTAGCGTTGTCAAAAATGAGAATGGAGGGAAATGCAAACCTTGTTATCAATTGTTGTTCTAAAAATTGGATTACTACCTTTTCATTAACGTGCATGAGAGGGATAGAATCCATCCATATCGTAAAATAATCTGTGGTAGTTAGGATATACTTATGTTGTTTCAAATAATTAAGAGTAATTTCTCCTATGATGTATATTCCTCATTGTTCGAATGGTCTGGATATGGTCACTAGATGGAGTGGAACGATTGCCTTATATTCTCTACTGGAACTCAACTCACAATATTTACATTTCCTCGCATCCTTGAACAAAGTAGGCCAATAATAACCAACCCTTAATATTTTGTGAGCCATGGTTTCTCCTGCAAAATGTCCACCCGCTGAACTTTCATGGAGCTCTCTTAGTACTTTTTCTGCATGATCATGTTAGAGACATATAAGGAGCACTCCATCATAATTTATGCGAAAAAGCACCGAATTATGAGGCGATATTGAACATATTTTAACCTAAGGGCTATCCTTTCTCTTGAGTTTAGGTTTTTCAGACAACTTCCATGATGAAGGAGATAAGACAAGTTTCCATACCAGGATTATTTCCCGGGAGGTACGTATAAGGCTTTGTCGCACCATAATGATAGCTCATTTTCCCAATCTGAGTCTTCTATGTTAATCAAATCTTGGGCCTCATCGACCAATTTAAACAATCCTTTACCTTTGACTATTTTGGAAGTTTTTATGTATAGATCAAATTCTTGGACCACTGCCATCCAATTTCCTCATCTTTCTCCCATCTCCTATTCAGTGAACAAAATTGGACGGCTAGACGAGGTACTATGAATTTAGTGTGATTCTTCAGGATATAGGATCTGAAATGTTTGACCGCTTTATATATTGTGTAAGCCTGTTTATCTATAGTAGGGTAGTTCAGTTTGGTTCCTTGGAGGTTGGTTCTCATAAAGGATATTGGTGCTTCATTGTTTTCATCATCCTTTTGGGTAAGTACTGCAACCAAGGATTGGTCATAAGCAAAGGTATAAAGGAAAAAATCTTTACTGAAATTAGGGCTTCGTAACACTGGTGCTTGGGAGATGGAAGTTTTGAGGTTATTGAAAGCACCTTTCTTCTCTTCATAGCATTTAAAATATGAATCTTTGTGAATAATTCTTTGTAATGGTTTAACAATTTCGGGAAAGTCAGGAGTAAATTTTCTCACAAATTGATTTTCCAAAAGAAAGATTGCATGGCCTTTTTATGGTAAGGCAAGGGGAGTTGAGCTATCACTTTTATCCACTCAGGGTTGATGCTAATTCCTTATTGAGATATAATATGACCTATTAGCTTCCCTTCCTCTATGCCAAATATGTTTTTCTTAGGGTTCAAATATATTCCATATTTCCTACACCTTTCGAAGATCTGAGTCAAATGTTGAATGTTGTCTTCCTTATGTTTTGAGTATATCGCTACGTCATCTAAGTAGACTACTACACACTTGTTAAGAAATACCCAAAAATCTACATAAATGTCCCTCTGTAAGTTCTCCCCTGCGTTAATCATCCCTAAGGACATGTGTTTATAATAACCCCACTTGGTTCAGAAGGTAGTTTTTAATCGATCATCTTCTGCAACCAGGACCTGGTTATATCCCGAGAAACAACCTAGGAGAGAAAAATTTTTAGAGTTAGATACTGTCTGTAAGATTTGTTCCATGGGTGGGACTTGGTAGTTATCCTTTTCTGATCCTCTGTTAAGGTTTTTGAAATCCACATAAAAACAGATCTCCCCAGACTTATTTCTAAAAAGCACCAGATTGGCTACCCATGCAGAGTGTCTTACATGAAAGATAATATTATCATCTAATAATTTCTTCAGCTCTTGATACATTAGAGGTTCCATAGATGGCTGGTACTTCCTAAGATTTTGTTAGAAGGGTTTTATTCTATATTTCAATGGGTTTGTTTGTTGGATAATGTGGGTATCATATGTTTTCAATTCTCGGTAAGACCAGGCAAAAACATCTCGATATTATTTAAATAGTTCGAGATAAGATTTCTTGTCTTCCTTGGACACTGTTCTGTCTAAATTGATATTCTTGAGATTCTCAAGGGAGCCTAGGATTATGGTTTCGTATATAGGAGATGAGCTCCCCATTTTTGCATTCTTTGGCCCTATGAACCTTTCTCCTAACTAAAAAAGGTTCTCCAGATTGGCCACTCCTTTTGGTATCATCTGAAACTTGGGTTTGTCATCAAAATGATCTATTCCCTTCTTCTGTTCATGGAGTTCTGATTCTGTGAGTAGTTCTTGGAATACTTCATCATCAATGGCCAAATCCTTAAAAATCTTCTGGTTAGTCAAGAACTCCACAATTTTTTCATCCCCTTGAAAATATTTCCAGTTAGAAATGTTGTTAGGTACCAAAGGTTTGTAGAGAAGTTCCACTGCGAACCTAGAGGCTTCGTAATCTTCTAAAGGAGATAATATTGAGACCGCGGTGGCTAAGGAATCAACAAGAGTATTTTTTGTCCTGGGAACAATGGTAATGTTGAAGGCCTCAAAATTTTCCATTATCTTGTGTACTTGTTGCTGATAATTTATCAAGTGAGGTGAATTACAATGGATAGTATTCTTTACTTTCCTAATGATAATTTCAGATTGTCCAAAAACTTTCAATTCTTGGATGTTTAAGTCGATGACTTTCTTTAGTCCCTGTACTAGTGCTTCATATTCAACAATGTTATTAGGGCATTCAAATTCCAATATATAATATAAGAAGTTGTGTTTCCCCGTTGGTTCAATGAGGATGAAATCCTCTCTTGACCCTTCTTGTTATTTAGGGCCATCAAAGTACAATGTCCAAATTTGGGGAGGAGAATTTTAGATTTCTTCATGTCTAACTATTTTTTCAATTTCAACGTCCTTTTCTGCTACTTTTGTTGGAGAATCCTAACAGAGGATGCTTTCTCCTATGAACTCTAGTAAGTCTATTTGAAATATCATCTCATATTTTTGTGCGGATGGTATGTTAGATAGGTGAGGGGAAAAATTACCATAATCAAAATCACAGGAGTAGTTTCCTAACACAAGGAAATCTGTTGATGAGGGTTCATTTGGGGTCTCTAAATCAGTAACAGTATGTTTGAGGTATCTATATTTGTCAATATTGATCATGTTTGGATGTCCCTTCAATGGAAACTAGAGGTGATCCCATTCGGTACTAAAATATCCCTTTAATTTCTCAGACCAGTCTCGGCTAAGTAGCATTCCATAGGCCTCTTGGATGTCCACCAAGATTATGTCAACTACTTGAACAAATTTGGGGTGTGTAGCAATTCTGATCATGACATATTTTAGTTCCCCAATGATACTTACCTATGTCCTATCTAGTTGTATGACATGTTTATAACTTTTGACCGAGGTTGCGTTCAATTTCTTGCAGATTGACAAAGGAATAACATTTGAGGATGCCCCTGAATAGACTACACAATTATGTATATTTATGTTAAAAACCTCGAACGTCAAGAGGAAAGGAGGGACAAAAGGCCTTACTTTTTAATCTAAAGAATAAGAATTCACACTTGGTTTATCTGTTAAGTTTGTGGGAGATAGGGAGTCTCCTTGATTAATGTTTGTCATAGACGTATCTGTTAATTTTAATGCTTGTAACAAAAAATCCTTTTGTTGAGAAATCCTGCAGATGTCCATGAAATACATGTTAGCTTTCATCTTCTCCAATTCCTCTACTACATTGTATTCTAGCTTAGGCGTTTCCCATGTGTGTATGTTTGTGGGATATGTTTGGTAAGAAAATAGGGGTTTGGGGTGGTCGATCTCCTGATTCCCTCGAGATGGGTGAGTAGTGGTGGGATTACTTTGGACATGTTGACTTTTACTTTGTGTTTTCACGACCATAATTTCAACCGGGGGGTCCTGCACCTCAACGACGTCATTGAAAGGCATAGGGTGATCAGAATCCCTTATCAACATGGTGGTCTCTTTAGGTGGTTCTTGACTTTCTTGATCGGTAACACCCATTTCTGAGCCACTGAGTTGTTCGGTTAGAGAGCATTCATTTAGGAATCAATTAGTCATTAGATTCACAACATGCAGCCATTGGGGATAGTCCCGTTTTGAATGGTTTTCTTGATGGTATGTGGAGAAGGAGTAAGATGTTATGTTCCCTAGGTCGATGATTGGGTTGGTTGGGGGAGGTTCTATTGCCTTGAAAGGTGGGTTCCTTTTGATTTTTTTTTTAACAAGGCCTTTTATTTTGGTTTCCTTCCCCAACACTGCTTTTCATATCTATGATCTCATTGGAAATTTGTTTTATCATTTGCTGCAAGTTTTCTATGTCCCCTCCCTTTTTTTCGTGGCCTTGTTCTGTTGTTTTTCAAGGGGGTCTAGTAAAAAAAAGTCCTCTCTTGGGTGGAAGTTGGGTTTCTTTATTTATTAGTGAGATTTGACAATCTTTTCATCCTTTCATTTTGAATTCAATCATTTTAGCTTCTTCGAAACTTTCAGCTAGAGTACGTTTGGCAACCCTTTTTACGAACATGGAAATAGAAGCTGGGAGAGAATTAGCATATACTTGAATTTGCAACTCCTGGGTAGTTTTAGCCTCGGGTTGGAATTTGTTCAAGATGGTGGTGAATATTTGGCTGAAATAGTTGATCTTTTATTTTGGGCTCATAGTGGCGGCGAAAATTTCATCCATTAAATCTCTTGTAGTAGTTTCTTGACCAAATTTGTCCAAGAAATATTTTTGAAACTTTTTCCATCTACTTATGGAACCAATTGGTAGGTTAAAATACCAAGCTGAGGATAAGTTTTCAAAGGTATAAGGAAAAAGTATTCACACTACATCTTTGTGTTGTTTTAGCACTAGATGTCACCTTTAGATTGTGTTGAAGGTAAGCCCAGTACCCATAAACTTATATGTCACAATGAATAAATTTATAGGGGGGGTCGAATGGACGCAGATTTAGGGTAATATCACTTTAACTCAAAAAATTGGGTTGGTATGCATAATCATGTGAGGTCTTGATCTAACTTCATTTAGTAAGTTGGGTATAGTGGTGAGTGGTAAGGAAGAATGTCGAGGAAGGTGTGGAGTTCTATTGTGGACATTCGGTCTTCCAGCAGCCAGGGAAGAGAAGAACTTCGAAGACAAGATCCTCTTGTCTATGAACTTCAAGAAACTAAATACATCATAACAACCCTACAATAAAACATACATTACAAAGCCATTGCAACAACTCGACTAGATCTTCCATGCCTGAGCATTTAGTATCAGAGGAAAAAGAGATGAGAAAGAAGCATGACTGTGATTAAATAAAAAGTCTTAAAAATGCCATACATAACCAGAGAACTAGAGGCTTTACTAAAACTTTACAATCGGGAGCATAGCTCAACCAAAGACCCCCCTAAAATGAGAGAGAGAATCCTATATACTCGATAACAAACAACATAAGCCCGCCTAAGCCACTGCATTGAAGTCATTACGTTTGCATGCTTCCTGGTATACTGTGCATGTAATATCCTATCAGATGTGAGCTTTAGGAAGATGCAATCTCTCTTCAGAACGGACCTGCAGAGGAGCCGACTTGCTGATAGTCCTTCCTCGGGATTTCTATTTATATTGGAAACGACGTTCAACCACCACCACTTGCTTCAATAACTACCTTTCTCAGGATCGGGGAGGCCCAAGTCAACTTTGCACCTACGAAACTTAGCGGCTTCAGCATTTTGCAATTTGGATCTGAGTTAGATGCTTGCGGGGGAGGCCTGATAGTGGACATGGGCGCTGGTGAAGTTATTGGCATGCTAGGCCTACGAAAGTGGATGAGAGATGGCCAGGTGGATAGTTGCGGATGGGAAGAGGAGGCTGAGGATAGCATGGGGGCCACAGAAGATGGGTTGAGGTGTAATGGGATGGAGGTGATGTGGCACGGGAAGATGACAAGGAAGCAAGGGGAAGTCCGCGAGGAGATAGGTAAGGGAGTGGGGACATGCCATAGGTGGAAGTGGAATGGAACGAAGTGGTGAAAGTGGAAGAATATGAGAAGAGGATATGCGACAGGTGGGATGGTGAGTAGAGGATAGGTGTGGGAAGATAATAGGGAGCGAAAAAATAGGGAGAAGGGATAGGCATACGTGAGCGTTAGTGGAAAATAGGTGGAAGAAGGAGTGGGAAGTGGTAAGGTAGAGTGGTAATAAGTATACTCAGAGGGGGGTAAGTGGTAAGAGGTTTTGAGCAGGGGGTAGGGGGGTTCGAGTTAACGAGGAAGTGCCATGATAGTGGGGGTACTGTGCTCAAAAACCACAAATTCGGACCCCCCCGTTAAAGGTAGAAGGTCGGTGGGGTGGGGGGGTTCGATATGGATCATGTGTCATAGATCTAAGTGTGTAGCTCTCAACTGCTCAGATCTACGCATCCCTTAATATAATGCGCCCGGGCACCAAAACTTAGGATAAGTGGGTTTT
Source organism: Picea engelmannii (assembly GCA_009831015.1). Lineage (NCBI taxonomy): Eukaryota > Viridiplantae > Streptophyta > Pinopsida > Pinales > Pinaceae > Picea > Picea engelmannii. The sequence continues at coordinate 214,817 of ML818648.1, read as the reverse complement.
TGGCCCACTTCTTGTCATTTTTCACTATGGTGTCTTTTCCTAAGGAAATAAAAACACCCCCTACAAACATTATGATAACATTGGCTCCATGGGGGATGGATTGCTCCCTATGAGATGCCAAGAACTCACAACTTCAGTTGCCTTACTGTTGGGTTGTGGATTCGGTCGATAAAATAGAAATAAAAGAGGTATTTGTTGGTTGTGGAGCCTGATTATCTTCCTCTTTCATAGGTCTTGTGTTTTTCAGCCGTGTTTATACCCCATGAAGACTTTACACCCCAGAAGCATGTACACTCTTCCACACGGGGGAGTGTAGAGGGGGGGTACCCCCTCTGTGGGGTCTGGGGGGTTTGGGGGAAAGCGGGCCCCTGGCGGGGGTTCGGGGGAGAAGCCCTTGAAGGAAAAATTGCCTTATAAATTTATATTATAATTTCATTGTAAATCTAGACCATTCATTATAAGGTCGCATATCTAACAGTAGAAATTATGTTAGGGTTTTTTCCCTAGAAGGAAACCCTCTGTTATGAGGGAAATGTATTGCGGCTATGCAATTATTGCGAATATTGTATTTCTGAGATAGGAGATTGTGAGAGGAAGAAGAGGAAGTTACAACGGGTTTTGTTGTAGGTTGCATCCCTTCATTTGATGGATAATAATAAAGGAAGGACCTGACAATTTCTCTGGTGGATGTAGCCCACACTGGGTGAACCACGTAAATATGTGTCTCTATTGTATTGTGTATCTCCTGTGTTTTGTTTCCGCATTTGTTTTATTTTTTTTCTCCACAGTCCTATTTTTCTAAGAACCGGTATCAGAGTGAAAGGTAACTTGTAGGAAAGGTGGGTTCCTGGTTTGAGTGGGAGCAATGTTAGAAGATGGAAAGTTTAGGGTCGAGAAATTTAACGGCCAAAACTACCAGTTATGGAAGATGCAGATGGAAGATTATTTATATCATAAGGATCTATTCCTACCATTGGTTGGAGTAGCAAAGAATTTGACGGCCATGAAGGACGAAGAATGGGAGATTCTTGACAGAAAGGCTCTAGGAACGATACGATTGAGCTTGGCAGTGTCAGTGGCTTTCAATATTTCGAAAGAAAAGACAATGAAAGATCTGATGGACACATTGGATAAACTGTATGAAAACCCTCGATGTCCAATAAGGCATTTCTAATGAAGAGATGTTTTAATATGAAGATGTCAGAAGTTGGGTCTATTGCAGATCATTTAAATGAATTTAATACGGTTACTAATCAACTAAGTTCTGTAAACGTGGACTTTGATGATGAGGTTAGGGCTCTTCTAATCTTGTTCTCATTGCCAGAAAGCTAGAATGGCTTGGTCATGGTTGTAAGTAACTCTGTCTCTGGTTCAAATACTTTAAAATTTGATGATGTTGTTGGTTTTATCCTTTGTGAGGAAATGCGACAAAAAATCATAGGTGAGACATCAGGTAATGTGTTGAACATGGAGAATAGGGGAAGACAAAAGGATAGAGGAAAAGGATCAGGGAACCACGGGAATTCTAGGAAGGGAAGATCCAAATCCAGACTTGGAAAGATAGAGTGCTAGAATTGTGGGAAGAAAGGACATCTGAAGAAAGACTACAGAGCTCCAAAGAAACAAAGAGATGGACAACAGGAGAGAAATCATGAAGCAAATGTAATAGGTGATGTGTTACAAGATGCTTTGATTCTTTCTGTAGATAATATTTCTGAATCTTGGGTAGTAGATTTAGGGGCTTCATTTCATGCCACACCCCATAGGAAACATTTTCTAGATTATGTTCAAGGTGATTTTGGACAGGTTCATTTGGGTAATGATGCACCATGCAAAATTGTTGGAATGGGAAAGGTAAAAATAAAGCAACGCAATGGAAACCAATGGTTGTTGAAAGAGGTAAGACATGTTCCAGATTTAAGAAAAAATATAATTTCAACATGGTAGTTGGCAAGTGAAGGTTGTATATCCATATTTACATATAAGACATGGAAGGTCATTAAATTATCTTTGGTGATAGCAAAAGGAGAGAAGGTAGGTACACTATATTTATGTACTGGTAATACTGAATCTTCTATATCTTTAGCTTCTACAGGAGTGGATACAACACTGTGGTATCATAGGCTAGGACATATGAGTGGGAAGGGAATGTAGATACTTCACAAAATAAATTTGTTTCCAGATATTAAACAAATTGATTTGGACTTCTCTGAGCATTGTGTTTATGAAAAACAAAAGAGAGTCAGATTTCTCAGAGTCGGAAAAGAAAAGAGCAATGAAAGGTTAGAGATTGTGCATATATATGTATGGGGACCAACTCAGGTATCATCTCTTGGCGTCTCTCATTATTATGTTAATTTTATTGTTGACGCAACTAGAAAAACTTGGGTTTATTGCATTCGACAAAAATCTGATGTTTTTGATACTTTTAAGAAATGGAAAGCTTTGGTTGAGAATGAGACAAGAAAAAGTTTGAAGTGTCTCAGATCAGATAATGGAGGTGAATATTGCAG
>ML818648.1:183840-201051 GCA_009831015.1 Picea engelmannii | reverse complement strand
GGTTGCCTTCTAGGGAAAAAAACCCTAACATAATCTCTACCGTTAGATCTGCAACCTTATAATGAACGGTCCAGATTTACAATGAAATTACAATATACATTTACAAGGAAATTTTTCCTTCAGGGGCTGCACCCCTGAACCCCCGCTTGCCCCCTGTTAGCGATATTTCTTGTCTCGGGATTAGGCGTACCCAGGTCTGTGGTTTGCATGGGAAGCACGTGAGTTTATCACGAGATAATCCCATTTTGTAGCAGTGAGTCGAGCAAGCCAGCGGGCAAAGTTTTGTCTTCAGCAGTTGAGAGTCATCCTTAAAGCAAATCGACGGTCAGAATCTTACAGAGAAGATCGACGAAATCCCGTCAGCCGTTAGATCTCGAGAAGTTGCGCTGGGGTTAACCCCTAGTGTGCAGAGGAGGAGAGCCGGGTTTCAGTTCATCGGAGAATCAGAGTTTTCGAAGACAAGAAACTCTTGCATGTAGGAATCATGATCCGTGATTTCCCGACTGGATCAGAACCGTCCATCAACAGGGACACGTGGCGAGAGCTCTCGTAGAGTCGGGGATCGGGGAACTGAAAGTCCCATGCACATGACAACAGGAATCGCGATATCCCGATACGTGATTTCTCGACGGAGTTAAAGACCGTAGTGGGGGACAGGTGTCGGAAGGACAATCCTTGTAGGGAGACAATGCCAAGTGGCATCGGCATGTCACGAGCTCGGAGGTTCGTGAGTTAGAGTTGCAAAGATTTGCATCCAGAGTTGCGAGATCGCGAGAAGCGGTATCTCGGAAACCGTCGGTTAGCATGTGGGACCACAAGTGGAAGACAGGTGGCAAGTTTTCGCGATGTGGGACGGATCGTTGACATGTCAACGGCCATGAGCCATCGGGTTTCGGAGAATCGCGAGTCCCGGGGACTTGTGTATCGAGACATAAAATGCGCCGAAACCCCGACAGAGGTTCGACTCAAGTCATATAAGAGGTGATCGCATGGATCATAGTATAGCCAGGAGGGCTAACCCATACACGCGCTCATCGAAGAATCGGTGATCAGGAATTCAAAGGGTCAAGAACTCTTGACAACGGGGAATGCGAAACCCCGAAACCTGATACAGAGTCGGGAAAAGGTCTTGGTGAAGTTCAGGAGATCGTAAGGAAAGGAGAAGAGACCTGTGGACTAGGTCGGGGTTTCATCAAGGATTTCACTCGGGGATCCAAAGAGCCTCTTCGGCTCAACACAAAAGGAGAAAGAGGGTGGGTGAAGCCTCACGTCACCCATTTATTGCAAAGTATGGAGGTCCTGGTTGAAATAGACACAGAAGGGTCCCTTGTACTGGTTCTCTTCAGGAAAGCTACGCCGAGTCTCCAACTCACTAGAGAAGCCTGCACATGACAGTTCAATATTCAAAGGGCTCAACTACCCCCTGGCGTGAGCCATGCTGAATTAACGAGGCGCATGACAGGGGAATAAAGGGTAGATTTGATGGAGGCAGACTGAAAGCTCGTCCTGATAGAGAAGCTCCTCAACGTTAAGCATTGAATTCACGATATGATCGCGCCTTGGGGGCCGGAGCTAGTCCCAAGTATATGTAGGCATTTTTGCCATTTTTGTAAGGATCAATGGTTGAGCAGAGCTCTCGGTTGTAAAGTTTTAATGAAGCACTGTTATTCTGGTTATGTATAGACTTTTGATACTTCTTGCCTTATGAATGCCAGTTTCTTTTACATCTTTGTTATACTGTGTTAGAACAACTCGGAATTGGAGGATCCAGTCGAGCTGTAGCTATTATAGGATGATGTTGTAATGGATCACTGTAATAGTTGCGCTGTCTCTAATCAATTCTTATGATTTTCCCAGCACTGAAGTGACTTGGAATTGGAGGATCCAGTCAAGTCCCCTTTCATTTCCTTGAGACCTTGAACCAAGTGGATCTTGCATTCAGAGTCTTTCTTCTGCAAACTGTCGAAAGCCTGTCGCCCAAAGTAGTTTGTTCACCTTTCTTACTAAGTCTTCCACCTGCTCATCTTTTAATCGACCCATTGGCTGAAGTTAGGATTCCAGACCTCCTTTGTTACTTACATACCAGACCCAGTCCCTGAGTTAGAGTAATATCTCCTCGAGTATTTATCTCCATTCGATCACCCCTTTATAAACAATTCGTGACATTAAACTGATGGGTGTCGGGCTCTGCTCCTGCAAGCAATCCGGGAGTGACTTCCGATGCTAACATTTCTGGTGCCGTTGCCGGGGACGAAGTTGAAGATTTTCCCTGGGCAGAATGACAATGATCAACTGATTCTGAAGGTGCATCAGAAATCAGAATTATTCAGATTGTTACTGTGCACCTGGCGACTCCACTATGGTGATTCCATAGTTTCCACTTTACTATTTCAGTTGTGGCCACTGTTGGCACACCTGAAAGCTGACCCATAGGAGCTTTCTCGAGAAGGTTTCAGCAGCTACTTTCTCAGCCTGAGAAGTTTACTGGGGTAACGATAATGTTAAGATCTGGCCTTTGATGGTGAACAAGGACCAGACACACTTGAAGCTGCGCATCTTTCACCTGGCGACTCCATGATTCAAGGATCGATTGGCGACTTCACTGGTTCGATATGGAGAAAATTCTGGCTCAAAGGTTTGCGTTCTGTGACTTTTCTCAGATAGTTGGCTTTCCTAATGCATTTCCTGATAGAGACATCTGGGAAGATTTCCTCCCTGAATTTCACACAAAGGATTGGGACGTACCAGCTGAGAATTTATTGGACTTCCACGAGGGTATCCACCGACACAATATCACGCATGAGGATGTCCAGATTAAACTCTTTAGGTTTTCCTTGAAGGAAGCTGCTCTTGAATGGTGTCGGTCTCTTCCCGCTGCAAGAATCGGCTCTTTAGCAGGTTTTCATACAACTTTCAATTCATTTTATAAAGAATACTATCCAGCTGTTCACTTGTTTGAAAGCTGTTGTAAAGAGTTTTCTTTGCTTCATGAAGCCTCTGTTGGCCTTGAAGACCGTCTCCATGATAAAGCCGTTTCTTTTGGAGGAAAGCATTTGCCATGAAAAAATAGAGGTGTTGAATGATATCAGTGGTGTTAGCTCGAGGACGGAAGCATCAGACATCATATCGGATGCGTCTGTTCTTTTAGATGTTCATAAAGATCAACACGCCTCCTGTGGAGATTATGAGTTGGTAGAGCAGATGTGGTCCATGGTAGATGGCTCACCTAAGTATCAGGTTGAAGCAGATGTTCCTAGTAGTTCTGCTCATGATGACGAAGACCCTCTCTTTTTAAAAGAAGGGTTAGTTATGGAGGAGGAATGTTCTCTTTTTCTTCACGAGATTTCCCACGATGTATTTACATTTGGGATTGAAAAGGAGGATCTGGAGATCGTTCCTTGTTTGCAAGATGAAGAAGCTTGGTGCTCACCCAGCTTTAACGACTACTCAGTTGAGGAGCAGCAGGGCCCCACATCACATATCGATGACCTGGGTAGAAGCCAGCCTGTGTATGATAACTATGAATCAGGTTTTGAGATGGACACCCAGAACTTCCAAGAGAAGACTGCAGAGCCTTCTCCTCTGTTCACAAATGAAAGACAATGCGAGGAAATCATCCCCCCCTGAGCAACAAATTGAAAAGAAGAGCTCTCCCATAGGTCCTATCTATGATGATTATGACTCTGACCCTTGGGAGAGCCAAGAAGAGGTACCAGAAGAACCAGAGGAGCAGTCGAAGATGCAGTTTATAGACTACGCAGAGCCAGTCAGTGAGTAGCCACCACCTGAGATCAGCGATCCCTTTTCAGTTATTCACTCGCCTGTGCTTATTAGAGATATTCGACCGCAGGTGAACAACTGTGTAGCAGAAGATGTTGTATTTCGCCAATTCCTTGGAAATGGCCACTCATTCAGTGACCCTGTCAGCAAATACATGGAGTGGCATTTCTGCTATGCCTTGGAGCCACCCTATTTCATCTCAACTCCAGCCTATAAGGAGGAGTTGAAGAGTGTAGCCGTTCTGTTGTCACGGTTACACCATCTGCTGGTGATCATCGACAGAAGGAAGGAGCTTCTATCCAGGAAGCTGCTTGAATGGCTATGGTGGAAGTTATCTTTCACCTAGCCCATGTAAAATATTTTATTAGTTTAGGATTGTGTATAAATAAGCTCCTTGAGCATGTATCTTTATTTTGTTACTTTTATTTTTCGGACTGCATTTTCAGCAGCAAGATGTTTTCAGCGTGACTCCATAGCCCAACAACAAGGAACTGAAGCTGCGGAATGAGTTCTTAGAGCATCGCAGGGACGAATCTATCCTCCATGGAGCCTAATATTAGCAATATTTCTTATCTCGGGATTAGGCGTACTCAGGTCTGCGGTTTGCACAGGAAGCACCTGAGTTTATCACGAGATAATCCCATTTTGTAGCAGTGAGTCGAGCAAGCGAGCGGGCAAAGTTTTGTCTTCAGCAGTCGAGAATCATCCTCAAAGAAAATCAATGGTCAGAATCTTATAGAGGATATCGACAAAATCACGTCAGCCGTTAGATCTCGAGAAGTTGCACCGGGGTTAACCCCTAGTGTGCAGAGGAGGAGAGACGGGTTTCAGTTCATCAGAGAATCGGAGTTTTCGAAGACAAGAAAATCTTGCATGTAGGAATCGCGATCCGCGATTTCCCGACTGGATCAGAACTGTCTGTCAACAGGGACACGTGGCGATATCTCCCACTAAGTTGGGGATTGGGGAACTGAAAGTTCTGTGCACATGACAGCGGGAATCGCGATATCCTGATACGCGATTTCCCGACGGAGTTAAAGACCGTAGTGGGGGACAGGTGTCAGAAGGACAATCCTTGTAGGGAGACAACACCAAGTGGCATCGACATGTCGCGAGCTCAGAAGTTCGTGAGTTAGAGCTGCAAAGATTTGCGTCCAGAGTTGCGAGATCGCGAGAAGCGATATCTCGGCAACCGCCGGTTAGCATGTGGGACCGCAAGTAGAAGACAGGTGGCAGGTTTTCACGATGGGGGATGGACCGTTGACATGTCAACGACCATGAGCCATCGGGTTTCGGAGAATCGCGAGTCCCGAGGACTTGTGTATCGAGACATCAAAAACGCCGAAACCCCGACAGAGGTTTGGCTCAGGTCATATAAGAGGTGGTCTCATGGATCATAGTATAGCCAGGAGGGCTAACCCATACACGCGCTCATCGGAGAATCGGTGATCGAGAATTCAAAGGGTCAAGAACTCTTGACAACGGGGAATGCAAAACCTCGAAACCTGATACAGAGTCGGGAAAAGGTCTCGGTGAAGTTCAGGAGATCGTAAGGAAAAGAGAAGAGACCTATGGACTAGGTCGGGGTTTCATCAAGGATTTCACTCGGGGATCCAAAGAGACTCTTCGGCTCAGCAGAAAAGGAGAAAGAGGGTGCATGAAGCCTCGCATCACCCATTTATTGCAAAGTATGGAGGTCCTGGCTGAAATAGACATAGAAGGGTCCCTTGTACCGGTTCTCTTCAGGAAAGCTACGCCGAGTCTCCAACTCACTAGAGAAGCCTGCACACGCCAGTTCAATATTTAAAGGGCTTAGCTACCCCCTGGTGCGAGCCATGCTGAATTAAAGAGGCACATGATAGGGGAATAGAGGGAAGATTTGATGGAGGCAAAATGACAGCCCGTCCTGATAGAGAAGCTCCTCAACATTAAGCATTGAATTCACGATATGATCGCGCCTTGGGGGCCAGAGCTAGTCCCAAGTATATGTAGGCATTTTTTCCATTTTTGTAAGGATCGATGGTTGAGCAGAGCTCCCAGTTGTAAATTTTTAATGAAGTACTGTTATTCTGGTTATGTATAGAATTTTGAGACTTCTTGCCTTATGAATGCCATTTTCTTTTACATATTTGTTATAATGTGTTAGAACAGCTCGGAATTGGAGGATCCAGTCAAGTTGTAGCTATTATAGGATGATGTTGTAATGGATCACTATAATAGTTACGCTGTCTCTAACCGGTTCTTGTGATTTTCCCAACACTGAAGTGACTTGGAATTGGAGGATCCAGTCAAGTCCCCTTTCAGTTCCTTGAGACCCTGAACCAAGCAGATCTTGCATTCAGAGTCTTTCTTCTGCAAACTACCGAAACCCTGTCGCCCAAAGTAGTTTGTTCACCTTTCTTACTAAGTCTTCCACCTGCTCATCTTTTAATCGACCCACTGGCTGAAGTTAGGATTCCAGACCTCCTTTGTTACTTACATACCAGACCCAGTCCCTGAGTTAGAGTAATATCTCCTCGAGTCTTTATCTCCATTAGATCACCCCTTTATAAACAATTCGTGACATTAAACTGATGGGTGTCGGGCTCTGCTCCTGCAAGCAATCCAGGAGTGACTTCCAACGCTAACACCCCCAGACCCCCCAGTCGGGGGGATAGCCCCCCCGGACCCCACAGAGGGGGTACCGCCCCTCTGCACTCCCCCGCATGGAAGAGCGTACATACTTCACGGGGTATAAACATGGTTGAAAGAAAGGACCTCTGAATCAAGAAGATAATCATGCTCCACAACCAACACTAACTTGTATGACAGAGATATAATTTTTTGAACAAGAGAAACACGGACTACCCTGACACAACAACCTTCCCTAGAAGATGCTCCATCAAAGAACATTTTCCAATCAGAGGTAATCAAAGGAGAATATTCACAGAGATTAAGGGATTGTTTTTTGATTTCAAGAGGAGGTTCAGAGGCATCAATGAACATCAATAAGCTAGATCCCAAATCAGTATCAAGTGCAATGATAGGATGGTTGGTGGGGTTAGATTTATTACTGATAATGTAGGCCAGCTGAGCTTCTCTGTACAGTATTCTATGCACCCCTCCGAACACAGGAATGGTATCATATGTGAGGTCCATATGTAATGTTCCTCCAAGTCTTTTAATCCAAGATCTTGACAAGAGCATGCCAAACTTGGGAGGAACATCGACCACCATGATATCCATGACCACACTTTTCATGGGAAACTAAAACAAGGTCACAACTAGATCTTTGATGACCCCAAGGCATTGCACCTTCCTTGAATCAAAATAATACAAGTCATGATAAGATTTTGTGATTTCTAATCCAAGCTTATCCATCACAGTTTTGGGCATGAGATTATGAGATGCCCCTAAGTCCATCAAACAATTATGCAACACCTTTTCATATATGTTCAATGAGGTGTAGAAGGGAGGGGATGAATCATCTTTGTCTTCTATCAAGGGACCTAGAATGGCTGTTGTCTTTTCATCTTGAAGTTTTACTGAGCCTATGCAAAACGATGAAGACTCTGACTACAACAATTTAGAGAGGGATATTTTAAAATCCTCATGCTTGAATAGATCTAAAAGGGGTGCAGGGATCCTAATATTTTGAATCTCATGCTCAAAGTTGAAAGAAGAGGGGGGCTTTAGAATTTCTCTCACTTCTGGGATAGAATCTTTGGCAATAGGTGAGGGGTTTTGTTCTTTTTTCTTGTTGTTGTTGTTTGCTACACCTTTGACAGGCTTATCTGCTCTGGGAGGTTGATCAGGGATGTCAGACTTCCCTTCTTTCTTCTTAGACTTGAGATTATATTTACTGGGATTAATATTGGTCTTGTCCCCTTTACTAAACTCATTTATTTGGTTTTCCATGAGGGACTCCTCATATGCAGACTGGGTCAAATGGGGAAATGGGGAGGTGTCTCCAAGAGAATGGATTTTCAGGTCAAGATCTTCTTCCTATCCTTCTACATCAATGACAAGATTATTTTGGAACGGGGTTTGGATTTTATGATCATCCTTATATCTGTTTCTAGGTTCTTTGGGAAGTATCTGGGGAGTATTGTTTGGTCTTTTGAAGTTACCTCTACTATCAACATTTGGGGCACTCTTATAACTCTTCTTCCCTTCAAATTTCATCTTCTCCATTTCTGCAAAAATAGACTTTACCAACTTAGTCAAATCATCCACTTGAGGGTGGGATGCAGAGGAACCGGAGGTTGAAGCTTCAAATCTCCCTCTTCCTCTATCTCTTTCAATTTTGTTTCTAAGTCTGTCAACTGTGAACACATTGGATTCTAGTTCCAGGGCTGCATCTTGCATATGATCTAAGGAAGTATCTCTACTTTCTCTAAACAAGAGGCATAAATTAGGATCAAAAGCACTAGCATAAGTAATTTTAGTAGAGGCTTCTGTAGGCTTTATCTCATCAGAGATGTTATTGTACATTTTGTTGAATCTTTTGGAGAAATCTGAGACATAGTGTCCCTCTTTTATTTATAGGGACCCAAAATCTATGATATAATACATAAAGTATTTTTTATCCCCCCGTTGTCTTAATAAGACATCATCTAAAGCCTCAATCCCATCAATGGATCAAGGGGTTAATCCTCTAAACCCTTTCCTAGACTCACCATTAAGGCTCTGGAAAAAAACTCTCATCCACACATCCTCATTTTCAATATTCAAATTGTATGCATAACTGTAGAAGGAAATAATGTGCTCTTCGACAGTTATGTATTCTTCTCCAGTGAAATTGGGCAAGCATTTCAGGTAATATCCAGCAGGGAGAGCATTCATGGGCTGAGGTAAGATCAGAGGGGCATATCTTGCAGCCACTATGACATCCATTCTATTTCTAGTGGGATTATCACCTACCATAGGGATGATAGATGGAGGAGAACTAGAAGGAGATTAAGTTCGGATAGGGAAGACTGGGGATGATCTTTCGGGATGAAAGGGGAACAACAAAGGATTTGGAGGAAAGGCCATAGGGCTTGAGAGAATAAAGGTTTCCCTCTCTATAAAAGCAACAACTCTAATAAGGGGAGGAGTAGTAAAACCCAGAGTAAGAAATTCTTCTGAGGCCCTAATTCTAAAACATGGTACAACTTCAGAGGATATAGGAGTGACAAAACTTTCTCCTTCCAATCCCAGACCAGGAGAGGAGAAATCAGTAGGAACACTCCTAAACTTAAAGCTTCAGGAAACTCTAGCAGATGGTATGAAAGGAAAAGGAGAAGAAGTTATTGGAGTTTCTAAATGAGGATGGGGCAAATCATTAGAAATAACTGGTTCATCAGTAGAAGTACCTCCTTGAAGGTGTTTTCCCTTTATGATAATTTTCTCTGGGTCAAATTCAAGTGTTGCTAAAGGCAGTTGTGGAGTAGACCTCGTGTGTCTGCCTCTGGAAGCCATAGATGAAACAATGGAGTCACGAGGTGCAAGATGCAATCTTGAATGGTTCTGTTGTATGATGCACCTTCATAAACAAAATTTCTTTGTCATTATGTCCCAGGGAAAATCTTCAATTCATCCCTGGAAACAGTGCTAGAAATGTTAGCACTAGATGTCACCTTCAGATTGCATTGAAGTTAATCCTAGTACTCATCAGTTTATATGTTACAATGAATAAATTTATAGGGGGGGGTTAAATGGACGCAGACTCAGGATAATATCACTTTAACTCGGAAAACTGGGTTGGTATGCATAATCAGGTGAGGTCTTGATCTAACTTTAGTCAGTAAGTTGGGTATAGTGATGAGTGGTAAGGAAGAACATTGAGGAAGGTGTGGAGGTTTTTTGTGGACATCCGGTCTTCCAACAGCCAATGGAGATAAAAACTCCAAAGACAAGATCCTCTTGTCTCTGAACTTCAAGAAACTGAAAACATCACAACAATACTGCAATTAAACATACATTACAAATCCATTGCAAAAACTTGAATAGATCCTCCATGCCCAAGCACTCAGTATTGGAGGAAAAAGAGATGAGAAAGAAGGTTGACTGTCATTAAACAAAAAGTGTTAAAAATGCCATACATAACCAGAGAACTAAAGGCTTTACTAAAAATTTACAATCGGGAGCATAGCTCAACCATTGACCCCCATAAAATGAGAGAGAGAATCCTTTGTACTTAGGACCAAACAATAGAAGCCTTCCTGAGCCTCTGCATTGAAGGCATCACGTCTGCATGCTTCCTGAAAGACTGTGCATGTAATCTCCTATAATATGTGATCTTCAGAAAGACGCAATCTCTCTTTAGAATGAACCTAGAGAGGAGCCAACTTGTTGAAAGTCCTTCCTCGGGATTTCTATTGATGGTGGAAACGATGTTCAACTGCCACCACCTGCTTCAATAATTTCCTTTCTCAGGATCAGGGAGGCCCAAGTCAACTTTTCACCTACAGAACTTAGCGGCATCAACATTATTCAATCTGGATCTGAGTCAGATGCTTGTGGGGTAAGGCCTGACAGCGAACATGGGAATTGACGAAGTGATTGGTGTGCTAGGCCTAGGAAAGTGGATGAGAGATGGACATGTGGACATTTGCGGATGGGAAGAGGAGACTGAGGATAAAATGGGGGCCAAAGAAGTTGAGCTAAGGTATAATGGGAAGGAGGTGATGTGGCGCGGGAAGATGACAAGGAAGCAGGGGGAAGGCTGCAAGGTGATAGGTAAGGGAGTGGGGACACGACATAGGTGGAAGTTACATGGAACGAAGTAGTGCAAGTGGAAAAATATGAGAAGGGGAGATGTGACAGGCGGGATGGTGAGTGGAGGATAGGTGTGGGAAGCTAATAGAGAGCGAAAAAACATGGGGAAGGGACAGGCATATGAGAGTGCTATTGGAAAATAGGTAGCAGAAGGAGCGGGCAGCGGTAAGGGAGAGCGGTAAGCGGTCTACTTAGAGGTGGGGGTAGTGGTAAGAGGTATTGAGCAGGGGGGGGTCTGAGTTAACAAGGAAGCACCACGATAGTGGGGGGCCTGTGCTAAAAAACTACCAATTTGGACCCCCCCCCATTAAAGGTAGAAGGTCAGGGGGGTCTGATATGGATCCTACGTCGCATATCTGAGCAGATAGATCTCAGCCGCTTAGATCTACGCACCCCTTAGTATAACGCGCACGGACACCAAAAATTAGGATATGTGAGTTTTTGGCCCACGTCTTGCCATTTTTCTCTATGGTATCTTTTCTTGAGGAAAGAAAAACACCACCCTACAAACATTGTGATAAAATGTTGCAAATTCATCAACCTTATAGCTAATATGAACTTCTTAATATGGTCCTCAGGTAATTTGGAGGTTTTGGGGTCAAATTTAGGAAGTAAATTTTCTGGATGTCTGGGTAGGTTAAGCACCCTTCCTGGGATTGCCAAAGCATATCTTTCCAACCATGGTTAATTGTCTGTAGGATGATCTCCCCTTTCTCCATTATTATTATTATTATCCTCCATGTCTTCTGATTTAGAACCTGAGCGATCTGAGTTAGACTCTTCCTCTTAAGACTCAAAATCGTCAGGTTCAGAGTAATTACCAACTGGTGTTTCGAGTATAATATTAATGGGTTGTTCGATCTATGTGAGGGAAAAATATATTAGGTATTCTACCGTGTGAAAAAATACCAGGTCAGGGGTGTCAAAAAATAGTCTGCGTATTTGTTTTCTTCAAGGAAGTAAAGGAGCTAAAGCTAATTATTTGATATGTCGGGCATAAGCTCTGGTGATTCTTATGAAATTATTTTAACTCTTTATGGTGAAGAGCATACAATATTTGATCAAAATCTGGACCAGGGGTCAAAATTTAGCCCAAAAATCAACGTTCTCAGAATTGCCTCAAAATGAATGAGTGTGTAGGCCTCATTGTTGCGAACCCAACGCAACTTGTTTCGTCTCAAACGGACGTCGAGAGCGAGAGATACCGTGATCTGTCTGAATTGTCAAACATGAAAAAAGGGGATGCTGACTGTACAGTCTGTACAGTCCGTATAGATGATGACGTGGCATGAATGTATGTTGATGTGGAAGAGGTTATGTGGCTTGACCATACATGCTGATGCGGCAGGTGACGTGGCAGTTTCGGATTGACAGTTTTGGACGAATCATTTGTTGACACGTGGCATTTAATTGGCGAATGGTATGGTGCCACGTGGCCCAGTCATGGGCTTCCACGCGGCACCCCTTTATTGGCTTTTGGTTTGTTATGTAAAATTTTATTGGGTCCGTGGGGTTCGACCCCCGGACCTCCCCCACCGGCTAAGCCTTAACAAAGTCCGCCCGACCACTATGCCATGCGTTGGTTCTTATTAACCATATGGCTTTTGAAATATTTAAGTTTGAATTAATGTTAAGTGGTGGGGGGTCAGGCCGGGGCTTAGCCCCGGCCCACAGTTGTATTGCATACCATATGAATCTATATGGTGGTGCACGAATATGTACTCAAACGGAGCCCGCGGTTTTGTAATATTTCAAATGGCCACCGATTATATTTACGCGCGCGGGATTTGGTATGCCCCCGACCACGCATTTCATTTCATATGACCATGTTTATTGATGCGCGGGAGTTGGGTTGGTTTTTCAAATGGATTTACCACCAATCATTCACCGACATTTGGCGCTTATCCATTGGCTTGGAACTTAGCCCTTTGCGCGGTCGTATGGATGACTCACATGCCCAGGTGCTAGGCGGTTAGGGGCTGGCGTGCCCATAACCATCCTACAATTTGCACCATTGGCGCGGCTGCACCCGGTGCTGGGTTTTCACACTATATATTGCGTGTGTGCCAGGGTCATTCAACAAGGGTGCGTTTTGTAGATGCAGAGCCAATAAGCTTGAAGGAAGAGGATGGCAGGAGGCCTATCTTTCTCATTTTTTGGCCGATTGAGGTGCCGTAAAAGCCCAGCTAGGGGTTTTTGGACGTCCTAAATCCATTGGCACTATTATCAAGGCCATTTGAAGACTTATTTTGCAGGATTTTATCCATTTAAGTTTCAGCAAGCTCTAGGGAGCTTGAATCCCTCATTGATTGAGGACATGTTTTGGTGAGCCTATGTTTGTTTTCTATGATTGAATAATCATTTTTGGCTAATTGATATGATCTAAACACATTGGGACAGGTTTCAGAGGCTTTTGAGGACTTTTATAGGTTTTTTTGTCAAAGAGAAGCTCAGTGAAGCTTATGGCCACATGTAGAAGAGGTCATGCCCGGATGAGCCATGATCCGTTTTCAGAGTTTTATTAGTCATTTTTGGGGGTTTTATGTGTTCTGATCCCAATGGTACAGTATGTTTTTCCATTGGAGTTGAGCAGCATCTTGTAAAAGAACTTTTGACAAATTAATCCCAGAGAGCCAAGTCCATTGATGGAGGCTCAAGGAGATGTAGCCCGGAGAGGGGTGAACTCCTTTATCATGTTGTTATTGTTGTGAGTTTGATGGTTTATTTGTTGCAAGTTATGTTATTGTGTTTTTATTTAAAGCACATATTTAACCATTTAAAAGAACATTTCCTCACACATGAACATTTGAAAGAAGAATCATAAACTTGGCACATAATTTATCTTGCATATTTTAACACATGAAGCAAGGTCCTGTAAAGTTTATTTTTATGAAGTAGAGGGTGCTTGCATAGCATAACAAGTCAGCCTTCTATTTTCAGATCAGGTGGTATCAGAGCATAGTTTGTTTTGCTCATGTGATTTCCATTGATAGCTTGAGATTTTGCTATTGGTTTTAGTGCAAGTTTTGTGTTGAAGTTTGATATCTTGCAAGGATGGAGGAAGCTTCAAACATTGATAGTTCTCATACATCTTCATTATCTAAATTCTTTGAAAAAGAAGAGATTCTAACTATGAGAGATTTGATGAAAGAGATGTGTGAAGGCAGAAATGAGAGCATTTCTCTTGAAGAGCAGTTGATGGCCATGAAGAAGGAGAAAGACCAGCTTCTTCAAAAGTTGCATGAGATGGAGATTCAACTCCATGAGGCAAAGGAAACCCTTACCAAGTACATGCATGAGCATAAGGTATGCAATGCTAGTTTATCTTCTAATTCCTCTCAAGATGAATGTTTTGGTGGTTTTGAAAATCACACAAGAGGAATAGGGTCCAAGTTATTGTTAAAAATGGGTTATGAAGGTAGAGGTTTGGGCAAGCATGCACAAGGCATTGTTGAGCCTATTGTTGTTGAAGAGAGACCTAAGTATTGTGGTCTTGGATATGAATGAATTGATGGAGCAAATTCCAAAGTTGAGGAGACAAGGGAAAATGTTCCAAGAACAACTTTTGTTTCAAGTTCACCTCCTCAAGAAGGCTTTAAAGGTGAAAGTTCAATCCCTCCAGTATGCAAGGCTTGTGTTCAAGATGAATGCGAATGTGTGAAACGAAAGAGTTGTGACAATGATGAGGACAAGAACACTGTTGATGGTCTTCAAAGGAGAGCTTGTAACTCTTCAGATTCACCTCCTCAAAGAGGCGATAAAGGTGAATGTTTAAGGTATAATTCTGGTTATCATTCAGTTTCTTTTGATTATGTTAAGCATGATAAATTTGTATGTAAAAATGGAAGAAATAATCCATGTACATATTGTGGTTTATATAACCATCATGTTTCAAAATGTTGGAAAAGATGAACCACTTTCAGGAAACTTTATAAGCAAAGACAACGTGAAAAGAGGATGCAAAAGATTTGCACTCATTGTCAGAAGCGGGGTCATCTCATTGACCAATGTTGGACATTGCATCCAACCACTCATCCACAACACAAGAAGTAGTTGGATAAAGAGAATGGAAAGAATGGAAGAGGAGATTCCATCATCGATGTGAGTCAAGATGACTCACAAGAGGACGATGTTTAGCCAAAAAAGTCACCGTTGAGTTGGCTTGGTAAGAAATGGTTGGATTTCTTGAGCAAGTAACGCTTGCATTTTTCTGTTGTAAATGCACTTTTCAACATTATGTGTGCATTTATGGGAAGCATGATAAGTTGCAACAGTTTATCAACTTGTATGATGCAAGTTTGCATGTGAATGCAATTCATGTGAAGGCATTTTTGTTTATTGCACAACTTCTCCAGGAGGATGTAAAAGATGGATATGATGTTCACTTGTTGCATCCATTTATCTTTTTCATTTCATCTCTTATGTACCCACATGTTTTTGGGTTATGTACTTATGTTGGTACTGAAAGGAGAGTTGAAGAGTCATGCACATGCATTTGTTTTTATGTATGTGTAAGCAGTGAACCTGGTGATGGTTCATCATGAGTGATTCATGATTGTGACATGATTGTGACATGATTGTGTATCATGTTTGTCGACTTGTCATTTTGGACGGTCGATATGTTTCAAATGAGTCTCGAATGGTGTCTAACGACTATGTTGTGTCGATCGTGTTTTTCGACTTGTGTTTAGTCGATGGTGCTTATTGACTTGAAAGTTGATTTTGAGTATACCATGATGCAAGAAAACGCCATGTGCTTTGATGAAGTACAAGATGCGACAGTTTGTTTAAGAACAAAAGATTTTGTTGGCATCATTTTCAGTCTTGTATAATTTGTTTTCAAGATTGATGGTTTTCTTGGCTTATGACAAGATGTCGCAGGAAAGTTTTTGTAGCCATTGGAGAGCTGATTGTGTTGATGCCAAAGAGTTCGCAAGAGGGACTTGATTCTCAGTGGGAAGGTTGGCAGTCTTCCAAGCACAGAGAGAACAATGGGTCAGCAACAACCAGAGAACAGTGGTTGAGGGACATAGCCAGTTGCAGTGCAGGGCATGTCAAAGTATTCAGGTGATTGTCGAAAAGACTTTTCAAGTAGAATTAGTTGATATAACTTGAAAGTGGACAGATAATCATAAGATTTTGTGGGTCCAAAATCCTTTCAGTGGGAAGGTGTGATCAAAATCTGGACCAGGGGTCAAAATTTAGCCCAAAAATCAACGTTCTTGGAATTTCCTCAAAATGAATGAGTGCGTAGGCCTCGTCGTTGCGAACCCAACACAACTCGTTTTGTCTCAAACGGACGTCGGGAGAGAGAGATATTGCGATCTGTCTGAATCGTCAAATAGGAAAAAAAAAGGAACGTTGACTGTACAGTCCGTACAGTCCGTACGGATGCTGACGTGGCATGATCGTACGTTGACATGGTAGAGGTGACATGGATTGACCATAATGCTGGCGTGGCAGGTGACGTGGAAGTTTCAGATTGGCAGTTTTGGATGAATCATTTGTTGACACGTGGCATTTAATTGGTGAATGGTATGGTGCCACGTGGCCCAGTCATGGGCTGCCACATGGCACCCCTTTATTGGATTTTGGTTTTTTATGTAAAATTTTATTGGGTCTGTGTGGTATGAACCCCGGACCTCCCCCACTGGCTAAGCCTTAACAAAGTCCGCCCGACCACTATGCCATGCGTTGGTTCTTATTAACCATATGGCTTTTGAAATATTTAAGTTTGAATTAATGTTAAGTGGCGAGGGGTCGGGCCGGGGCTTAGCCCTGGCCCATGGTTGTATTGCATACTATATGACTCTATACGGTGGCGCATAGATATTTACTCAAACGGAGCCCGCAGTTTTGTAATATTTCAAATGGCCACCGGTTATATTTATGCGTGCAGTATTTGGTATGCCCCCGGTCGTGCATTTCATTTCATATGACCGTGTTTATTGATGCACGGGAGTTGGGTTGGTTTTTCAAATGGATTTACCACCAATCATTCACCGAAATTTGGCGCTTGTCCATTGGCTTGGAACTTATCCCTTTGTGTGGTCGTATGGATGACTCACGTGCCCAGGTGCTAGGCGGTTAGGGGTTGGCGCGCCCATAACCGTCCTACAGTTTGCACCGTTGGCGCGGTTGCACCTGGTGCTGGGTTTTCACGCTATAAATTGCGTGTGTGCCAGGTTCATTCGACAAGGGTGTGTTTTGTAGATGCAGAGCCAACAAGCTTGAAGGAAGAGGATGGCAGGAGGCCTATCTTTCTCATTTTTTGGCCGATTGAGGTGTCGTAAAATCCCAGATAGGGGTTTTTGGACGTCCTGAATCCATTGGCACTGTTATCAAGGCCATTTGAAGACTTCTTTTGTAGGATTTTAGCCATTGAAGTTTCAGGAAGCTCTAGGGAGCTTGAAGCCCTCATTGATTGAGGACATGTTTTGGTGAGCCTATGTTTGTTTTCTGTGATTGAATAATTATTTTTGGCTAATTGATATTCTCTGAACACATTGGGACAGGTTTCAGAGTCTTTTGAGGACTTTTACAGGTATTTTTGCCAAAGAGAAGCTCAGTGAAGCTTATGGCCACATGTAGAAGAGGTCATGCCCGGATGAGCCATGATCCATTTTCAGAGTTTTATTAGTCATTTTTGGGGTTTTTATGTGTTCTGATCCCAATGGTACAGTCTGTTTT
>ML818648.1:168107-183399 GCA_009831015.1 Picea engelmannii | reverse complement strand
CCTTCTATTTTCAGATCAATATTTCAGGGTACAAATGTTCTTCCTCTTAATGTTTAGGTGAGTTACTCGTAGTGGGAGTACTCTCTGTATGTGGTTTGTCTTGAGAATGACTATCCATGCATGTGGGATGTTTTGAATCTATAGGATTTGTGAAATATATTATTAGAAATATTGTTAGCCATGCATTCGTTAGGACCTCCTTCTAGAACCAATTATGTTGAGGGGTCTGAGTTCCCTTTGACTCAACAATAGGAACCAAACTCACTTGAGAGGTCCAATTAGACTCACAAGCATTGACAAAGTGGTATGGTTATGTAGATTTGCGATCTGGCTGGATTTATCGATGGGATTTAATCGTGATCGATAGATATGTCTTTCTATGAAAACTTTCCTCATGATATGTAGCTCTCTTTTTTGTTATTTTTTATCATTAGTGGGAAAGAAAGGTGGAGCCTAAGCTAAATGACAGAGAGAAGTTATAACATATTTGGAGGAAGACTGGGTTTTGGGATAACCTTTATGCCTCATCATGTAGAAAATGAGAATCAAAACTACTTCAAGCTATCAATAATACTTCTTGACTTGTAAACATTCAACATCGTCTAAGATAACGTTTTACAGAAATCAAATAAATATGTGACAAGAAAAGTAATTTTCAATGCTCCACTATCAATCACATATCAACACAATAGATTTCTATTCATCAATTAGAATAAAAGAACTGTAGCAGCATTATAAGATAACTTAAATAACAGATACAACAACTCTTACTCATATCAACAGAAAAATATTGAATTCGAAGATAGAGATAATCCCCCTCGATCCAATCACATTCATGCCTTAGATGAACAAAGTATCTTTGGTTCTAAACAAAACTTCTTAATTAAAATAACTTGCAAAGAAATAGTTCTCTTACAATAATTTAGAAAAAGTCTTACTCCCCAAAACCATTGACCCTTTAATATGAGGTCGATGCCTTTATTTATAAAAAATCACTAAACTAAAAGTAACTACTAAAGTTGTGTTAAGTCAAGCAAAAAGAACACATGGAAGACTTTATCTCTAAGTTATCTTCCACTTCTCTTTAGATTATCTGGTTGTTTCACTAAAGTTGGTTGTCCCTCTCATATTTTGACCATCTGTAGAAGATATCTTCACATGTATTTGCATATGGGAACCTATGCTGACCGATTGGAGTGGATAGGACCTCCTTCATCTCAATTTCTCATTCTTTGTACTTGATTAGTTTGACATTCATGCATTGTAATACTGTGAGAGCTTTAATCAGAGGATCCATGAACCTTTTCACTTGACCCGGGATCATGCTTGAAATCTGTGAAATCTCCTTTTTGAACACTTGGTCTTTATATTCATGTAACTTAACTATGTCATGTAAATTGACGAAGTTCTCCGGTGGACCAAACTCTGGCAAGTCAGTATTCCTCATTTCCTAATTGATTTTTTCCCAACTTTTCTCACACTCTCCCCATCTTTCTTGCATTTTCTGTTGGGGTTCCTGGACCATGATTACCCAGTGTTCAACTACCTTCCTTATTCGGGTGATGATATTGTCCATCAACACTTGGATGTTCTGCTCTTATGTATCTCAGACCTTCTGTACTTTGTTGATGCAGTCCATCCGTTCTAAGGCTTGATGTTCCTTCTCATACCATCATTCCATGTCTTTACAGTTTTCCAACCCCATCAGGGTATCTTCTTGGAAATCATCTATACGATCGGTGAAGAGGTCGTTTTCCCTTGTGAATTGTGCATACATTTCTTGGAAATCACACTTCAAAAGTACAATTGCCTATGTTGAATTTTGTTAATATTTCGCTTGATGTCACATATGGTCCATTTCTTTATTCATGGAAACTACCTCCCTTTCATCCCTTTTCGCTCTTTATAAAGTGGCATCGGTTATGGACATCCCTGCTCCAATTAGCTCAGTCATCTTAGCACTTTATGTGTCAAACAACGTTTCCTCTCTGGTTATGAAAAGTGTGCTATTGAGCATGAGATTCCTTTTCTTTATTATTCTTCTCATCACAAATTTTATTTTCCTGTCATAAGAGATTTCCTTTATATTGGCAACTTCATCTATTGGTTCAGGAATCTATCGATCTCCCCATGAAAAAGTATTTCCTAGGCTTCTCGTCGTATGGAGGTGTTCCATGGTAGGTTCACTTAGTTTCCTAGCAGGGGAAATTCCTGTATGCTATGGTGAATTAGCCTTTTGTTGGTCCTCGTCGGTTGGCGAAGTATTTTTCCTAGATGGGGAAGTAGGAAAAGGATCGATCTTCAGTGAGAGTTCGGCTGTTGGGATGCTAATTTCTGGCTGCTTCGTTCAGTTTCTTTCTTCCGTGTCGCCTTATTATGGTTTTGGAGCCAAATCATCAGAAGTTGGAGCAGATGTTTCCCTTGGTTCCTCCTCTTGTGTGATTGGAACTAGGGTTATGTGTGAGGCCTTTGAATCTTCCTCATTGTCATATATCGTGATTAAATCTATGAGTACAGTAGGCACACCCGACCCAATTGATTTTCTCTCTTAGCTTAGGTGGGTCATAGTAGTC
Organism: Picea engelmannii; assembly: GCA_009831015.1. NCBI lineage: Eukaryota > Viridiplantae > Streptophyta > Pinopsida > Pinales > Pinaceae > Picea > Picea engelmannii. Next base: position 180,826 of record ML818648.1, on the reverse strand, counting down.
ATTGAAAATCATGCTTGTGGTAACATAGGGTTGGGGTTTTCTTGATCAACGGTCTCCTTTGGTGGAATTGTATTTGATCCATTTATCTCTTCCTCATGATAACTTGTATCATTCGGGGTAGTCCTCAAGGATCCTATCGAAGAGTTAAGTGGGGGATATTCCCCTAATATTTTCTTATCTCTTTCAACTTCTTCTAGTGATAGTAACCCCCTCCTCTGTGCCTCTGCTGCTTCTGCTATGTTGTTTTCCTATCTTACCCTGAGGGATTCTTGAATTTGGTCATATTAGGGTTAGCCCTTATATGGAGCACTTCCTCCCAGTTTTGGGATCCCTCAGTAAATATCTCATCTTTAACACTATCATGAGAATATGGAAAAGACAAGGACACCTATGACGTGTGCTGGAGTACCACGCCTTTTGGATCATTCTTTCGAAAATGGCATGTAGGGAATTGATACTCAAGCTGACTCAATCCTTCTTTTTTCTCCTACATAGTGTCTTTAACCATGTAAAACCCAATATGAAAACCATACGGTGTGAAATTCCTCTTCTTATCCTTTACCAAAGAGGCATTATAGCCTTGCCGGATGCTCTGGTAACAAACTTCTCCCAAAATGACAAATTCTGAGACATGAACAGGGAGAAGGTGTGGTGCGCCAATAGACCCAAAAACTCTGATATAATTTCTTGATTATTCCAAATACCAGTGGCCCAATTTGGAAATCATCCTTTTGGCTGTCGCTTAAAGCCTTGGGAATTATTTTCTAAAAATGATGAAGTGCACTCGGGTTGTGAAAACATTTCTTGCACAGATTATGTCTAATAGGTACTATTCCATGTGAAAAACTGGTGCTTCTCCATCCTTTGGTGTCTGGGCCCATAGGATGTTGGTTCTCAATTGTTTGAAAATGATGGATCCACAATTGAAACTTCTCTTGAATATTTCCATGGTATATTCCAAGGGAATCCATGCTTCTGAAAACTTTGAGAAATATTTTTCCCCACACAATTGGTAGATTAAAGCCATTAAATATACATAAGGATCTTTGAGGTTTATCGTATTATACCAGCCATTGCTTCGGTTTGTGAACTTCTTATCCTCTTTCCACCATGAGGATAGTAATCGTTGGCCCTTGACCAAGTTTTGAGGGATCTGGTCAATTTTGACCTATTTTGGGACTTCGACAACTTGTCGAAGGACGAGCGCAAGATCAAGTGGAGATCATGGGATCTCGAGCCCTTTTTGGGTTATTTTTGGGATTTGGGACTATATAATGGGCATGGGATGTCGGTCCATGGGTTTACCCATGTTTAGGCCTATTTTGTAATGTATATATAGATGTCTAGGCAATATAGGGAAAGAGAATGAGAGATGATCTATGGGATGTAAGGATAATAATATAAGTGCTAAGTGCTAAGTGCAAGTATGGTTTGTAGATGCTTTGTGCATATTGTGAGAGACTTGCAGAGCTAGTTGCAAGGTATTGTAACAGGTTTTGAAGTGCTTTGTGTTGTAATGCAAGGAAGGAGGATCTAGCAAGGTGCACATATCTCCTATCCTAGGTGAAGTAGGGTTTTGAGGCTCTGTGCTTGTAACTGATTGATTGAATACAATAAAGAAGAAGAGTCGGTGGATGTAGCCCTAGGGTGGGGGTGAACCATGTAAACACTGTGTTGTTCCGCTTTGTGCTTGTCTAGATGTGTTTATAGCTTCTCTTGCTAAGTTATTTGTAGAGATAGGTACATATGTTGATGCTTTGTGCTAATGATGTGTAAGAATGTTAGATATGACCTATATGAAGGTGCTTAGTGATTGATATGATAGATATAACCTGCATGTTTATGATAAAGTGCTTAAATACATCATATTTGAGTGAATGATGCGATGCTCTATTCTATCTGTGTAGTAGTTATTGGTTGAATATTGATTAACTGTTGATGCTAAGTGCTTTGTTAAGTATTATAATCACATATTGGTGTCCCAACTAAGGTTGCAGACACTTGATTCCTGCAGCCACCCCTACCTCTACCTCGGGTGAGACTTTATCTGCTTCGCAGGTGTTACCAAATGGGTCAGTAGTTAGGGTTTTGTTGGTGCACTGTTGTAGCGTTGAACCCTAGGTTTTCCCTTGTGCCAACAAATGGTTCCATTGCTGATACCTGAAACTGTGATTGTTGGGAACTGAGGAAGAAGAAGCTTTGTTCAAAGATCTAATATGAAATTGTAAAAATCTCAGTGCGTAGATCTATTACTCTAGTGCTCAGTACTCTACTAGTTTGGCAAGTTCTGTGCTAAGGAAAAGAAGTATGATCTGAAGAAAAGAGGTCGGATATGAGGAAAAGAGGTAAGATCTGTAATATTTGTGCTCTGATAAAGGTAAGAATAGTGAAAATTTCTAGATCTAGAAGCTTTGTGCTCTGAAAAAGTAATATAATTGGGAATTTTTGTTTCTAACTTATGGATCTAGGTGTGTTTGATAGATTTTGTCCTAGCTTGAAAACTAGGGCACTAATAGATGAAAGAAGGTTTGATATGAGTATATCTAATAAGAATAGTGAAAGATATGTTATACCTATGCATAGAAAGAATGTTTGGACTAACAAATGTATGGAAGATCCTAGAAAGATGTTTTTGTAGGTTAGCTCCTATGAGCCTAGTGCGCAGTATAGGAAAGGTTGGGGATCACTTAAACAAAAGAGAGGATTAACCCTCTATTACAGTTGCATAATACCGGGACATCTTGCTAAGGAATTACTTGGGAAAAGACCTAGTTGTCTTTATTGTAAAGCTATGGACCATGAAGTTTTGGATTTCCCTGGAATGATTGCTAAGGTTGAAAGAATGAATATGAACCAAGAAAAACCTAAGGCAGATCCAGAAATGGCAGAAACCTAGAAGAAATCAGAGAAAGAATTGCTATAGATAAAAGAAACCCTGAATGCTCACCGACATGTCAACTTATCAGAGATCTTCACAGAAAAAGAATTCCTTGAAGAAATAATAGGAGACTTCAACGTTGATTCTGTTATGGATGAGGAAACACAGGTGAATAGTATGACATAAAGAACTTGGGAAATTTTAGGAAATCCTGCTATGATCCCTTCATTAGGAGGAATAGGGTTATTTAGAGGAACATTGATAAATCTATGTGGGAAGCTCACTCGCATACCTATGAATGTTAATGGAACTTCGACAGAAGAAGATTTTGAGATTATTAAATTTATCGAGGACAACGCCCCATTTACCATGTTATTAGGAAAACCTTGGATTGATAGAGATCAATCCAGACGAAAGGAAGAAGAAGAAGTTTTGGAATAGAAGAAGCAAGAATTAAAAGATTTCATGACTAGAAGGATCACACACTTGATTGAAGAACATGAGAACAGATCGAAGCTATTTAACACTAGAGACCCAGATGTCGAAGTTGAAAGAACACTAGAGGATCCATAGAATATTGAAGTACCTATCCCAGATAAAGAAGAAGTATTATCCGGGAACCCTAGGGAAGCATCTCAACAACGCAAAGTGACTAGGTCAAAAGAAGACAAAAATCAGAATGGAAAAGGGAATACCGAGACGAAGCTCACTGGAAAGAAGTCTAGAAATTTAAGTAAGAAGAGAGCCAAGATCGATAAGTTGTAGAAGGCTCCAGAGGGAACCTCACAGAAGGAAAATTTGCAAAATTTGAGTTTCATCGGGATATCAATGCAGCGACACATGGCACTTTTCCACGGAGAAGCAATATAGTCATTGGGGACATTATAACTGTTTGAGTGATGCTCCAAACAAGTAGAAAGGCATTTATGTCTTGCCACCAGACCGTTGGACTGCGCCATAATGGATCGAATAGAGTTAATGAAGGCCTATACTCATTGCAAGTGACCCGTTGTCGAGTTACCTATTTATCCCATCGCGCCAAGAAATGAGAACACTTTTGCCAATTGAGAATTTGAGCCCACAGACTATGTTGAGTTTATACAATGATCATCATTCTTCTTCTCTCTATCTCGTTACCGTGTCTAAGCTACCCCCTTGAACCTGGGATTATTAACCCTGAGTGTGTATGTCGGATGAGTTGAGCACTACAGAAAAATTTGTTGAGGAAGTTTTGATCGAACTCATGACTGAAAGAGTCATGTCGATGTCTACAGGTATACAAGCATCATCCATGAGAGGACTGCTAGGCTCTCCATCCACTACTCGTGGAGCAGGACCATCCCGACCATCATATGAGAAGCACACTAAGAATAGGGATGACTTAGCTAATGCTAAACTAATTCCAACTATCTTACCCACCTATATACCACCTTTGAGCGGTGTTGTAAACTACGAAAGCATACCTAGATATTTCGAGTACGCTTTGGTCATTGTGTACCTCCCGAAGTGGATACAAGTAGTACGAGAAAACTAAGATAAGATCATAGTGTTGAAGTTTAGCAACTTCAACCTCGGATATTGAAAAGTCTACAACATGTTATCCCCACATAAGTATCTGACTAGAACAAAAGGGAAAAACTCAAAGGTAATTCCCCAAGCATGGACCCATAACCTTGCGCAGTCCACCCTACTCAACGTCATGAAAATTCATCACTCTGGAAGACACCAAGAAGTGAATGGATGTGTCAAGTTGTTGTTGTCTTGTTACCATGTTGTATCATAGTTGATCTGACCTTGATCAATCATATCATGGGTTTGAGTATGCAAGGACCCGACCCACAGGATTTCTATCCTGGAAAAGCCATGGATCACACTCTCGGCCAAAAGATTAAGGACACTTATGGAAATGTCAAGAAGGGAACGTGAGGCTACAAGGTATCCTCTATTCATAATGGTGTAGTGAACCTCACATATCAGTTTATTGCAAGGAAGTTAGTACACAAGAACCGACCCACCCAAGTGACTGGTTTTGTCGTCGACCTCGCAGGCAAGTGCACGGAGGGCCTAGAAATGAATTGGGTGAAGTACCTGGTGAACCAGTTGGAACTTGACTACAGAGAAGCACAAGATTAAGGATATGAATTGCATTTCAGTTGGCTATTAATATTGATCTCTTTCATTTCCTGGGAGATACCGAAAAGTGAGACCTTCCTAGACATCGAGCCTTTTGAACCATTGGCCACAAAGTTCAGTACATTGTGGTTCTCAAGTGACATGAATAAGTAATGGAAGTCAAATGTCATGTTCCATACATACTACCATTAGCTAAATATAGCCATCCAGTTCGAGCCTCGCATGACGCCAAATGATTTACACCGATTCAGGCCTCTGATGAAGTTCAACGCAAATCGACATTTCATTTATATTACAGCACACACCGACGAGTACAAGAAACAAATTCAATACTATTAGAAGATGATGGAGGAGGAATTAGAAGAGATTACTAAGGAATGGTCCATTGACCTCCTTATTCCAGCAGACCCTGCGAAGATGTCTGACATCGACAGCCTAGAAGCTGCACAGGATACACTCGGACCTAGTAAGACAAAGAAGACCATCGAAGTACAAGATTTAAGCAGTGCCTTAGTGAATACTACTTCCATATCACTAGAGTGAGGGGGTGATGGTGAAGAGATAGATGGTGCAGAAACTAAACAGAAGAAAGGCGAAGTAACACCGCCTAGAGACGAGGAGGACCCCTCGAAGAAAAGGAAGGTTTCTCCCCCGAAGTCTTCTTCCCGGAAGAAATCGAAAGCCTCTATAACTAATATGTAGACCATTCTCACCTTTGATGATTTCAATTTCATCATAGCATCCCTGAACGATGCTTCACTAGAGATAGCAGAGAAGCAAGAAGCTAAGAAGGAGGAGATGTACAATATAATTGAGGTTGAGCTCCAAGGGGTGCAATAGGAACTATAGTCTAGCCGCGTAGTCTCCACTGCACCTCTACCACTAGGAACACCAGAACTAGGAGATGAACCAACTCAAATCCACCGGCTCGCTGATACAGTCAAAGCTCGCCTTCGACGAGCATAAGAGGAAACAGAAAAATCCACCCATGCTTTGGTACAAGTATAGGGAGTACTTGTAGAACAACATCAAGCTTTTGAACAAGAAAAGAGTGCTCTCCAAGCGAATTTTGATGAAGAAAAGGCACAACTACAGCAAGGCAAGGAACAATTGCTCATCAAGCAACTCGAAGTAAAGGAAGTGGTCAATAGAGAACTGCGCTCTATAACTATCATAGAAATAAAGGAAGAGGATCAATTCACGAAGAAAATAGTGCAACTAGAAGACGTGATCCAACAACGCATAGCAGACTTGGAGCTATGCAATGTGCCCGAGACCCCAAAGGAAGTAAAGGACCAAAGAAAAAGCAACTCCTTGGAAGGCATTTGAAAGGATAAAGGCCCTTACCTTAGAATGCAAGCAATTCATTGATAGCAGTTCCCAGACATATGAGAAACTTACCGAGAACCCAGAGTTGCAGGCACTGGAGTCGCAACTCCAGGAGGTGAAGCAACACACAAAAAAACTACAGGCACAACTGAAAGCCCTGAGAGCTTTGGAGAGAATGAAGAGATATCAAGAGCAGTGAACCGCCTAGCAACAGATCCATGCTATCCAAAGCATAGTTATGGAAGTAACTCAGAGACTCTGATCTATACAAGACAAGACTTACCATTTTTTCTTGAAGGTCAAGAGCCAGGGAGCAGAACTAGAGTAGGTTAGCACTACAATAGAACAATGTCTGGAAGGACCTGTGAATGATGCAGTCATTCAAGAGTTTTCTGAACAAGAGCTTGTAGCACAACAACAAGTCGAAGTAGTTCGAGTCAATCTCGAATCATTCGAAGTAGAACTTCCTACATCAGAGTGACTTGGGACGAGTCACAGGTGAGTGTTGTGGGCATGTTATCCCTTTACCAATATTTGAGGGATCTAGTCAATTTTGACCTATTTTGGGACTTCGACATCTTGTCGAAGGAGGAGCGCAAAATTAAGTGGAGATCACGGGATCTCGGCCCCTTTTTGGGTCCTTTTTGGGATTTGGGACTATGTAATGGGCATGGGATGTTGGCCCATGGGTTTACCCATGTTTAGGCCTATTTTGTATTATATATATAGATGTCTAGGAAATATATGGAAAGAGAAGGAGAGATGATATATGTGATGTAAGGCCAATAAGCTAAGTTCTAAGTGAAAGTATGGTTTGTAGATTCTCTATGCATATTGTGAGAGACTTGCAGAGCTAGGTGCAAGGTATTTTAATAGGTTGTGAAGTGATTTGTGTTGTAATGCAAGGAAGGAGGATATAACAAGGTGCACAGATCTCCTGTCCTAGGTGAAGTAGGGTTTTGAGGCTCTGTGCTTGACACCAACCACCAAGGGTCTAGAGATACCATCTAGATAGTACATAAATCATCTAAGCATGGTCCAATACAATACATGAGTGAAAAATAATCACACTTTTGGTTGATCATGATACAAAGTACAAATAATCATGGTGGCACATCTGATCATGTACTTTGAGTTCTTACTTCATCGAGGTAGGCACAAAATATGCTCCTGTGATAGGTCACATCTAGTGAAAAAATATAAGGTGCACTAAAGTGAATTTGAGGTGTAACAACGAGAATAAAGGAAAATATTTCAAACATTTACAAAGTGTTCAAAAAGATAAGGAAATTGGCTAAGTTTGAAAACCCTTGGGTATTTCTAAACTTCGAAGAAAAGGATTGATTTTGAATGTAATTTTCTATGAAGGTTTCTAAGGACTTGTTTTGTAAATTGCCATGGATATTCCACTAGAACCATTCGTCACAACAGATGTAATAAAATATTGAAATCTTTAATATTACGATTATTTTTCCTTCAGGTCTCAGAATTACTGATTTTCTTCTTATGCATGAAATAGATAAAATGTAGAAAATAGAGAACAATAAAATACAATCACACCATCCACAAATAGACAAAATATATGACCCTAGAAACATAATATGGGATAAAACCCAACTATAAGGTGACGTTTCTCTACTCTATTTTCTATGGTATATAAATGATGCAAGTACAAAGAAAGAGGCACTCTCTATTGAGTTTCCTTTGACCTGCATCCTGTATGGCTTCTACAAAATATCTTTTCCTCTATTATGCTCACATAATACCACTCGCTGATGTTTTTCTCACTACAAGGAAAACACCCTCTAGCAGAGGTTCTTGCAGATTCCCCTATAAAAATATCCCAAAACGTTTTTTATAGCATATGATACTAGCAGAGATGAGAGGGTGGAGGTTTTAACGAATGTTTTTACACCAGTGATTTTATAAGCACGTAATGCACTGGTGAGTTTTCTACAACGAGTGCATTGGTTCCCTAAAAAATAGCGCACTATAGTAGGGTTATTTCAAATAAAAAAAAATAATTATCTAGTGCACTACGGAAATAAGGACGCATCAAGAAATAACGATGCACCGTAATAGTGTTCTTTTAAAAATATATGGTGTGCAACGAAACACTGAAAGAACCAACAATGTAGTATTCTGTACAAAAATATATAGCGGTGCACTCCATTGTATCATGCGCACCAGTGCTCCAATATGGAGCACTGTGTTAGGGTTAATTTCCAAATTTAGGAGGCGCGCTCTGTAAACCCATGCATACTACAGTGTCTATTTTTATACCGCACCATGTCATGCTTAAACGAAAAATTTCGCACTATTGTAGTTTTTCAAAAAATGTACGGCAGTGCGCTATGGAATAGTATACGCACCGGTGGACACCCAAAAACACGCACATCGTGCTAGGGATGTTTTTTTTTTAATTATAACTGGTGCACTCAATAAACATGTATGACCCGGTGCGGTTGTGCATCGGGCGCACCATAACAAGGTTTTATTAAAAATAATTACCGATGGTAAAAATCATTTTTACTATTTTCAGTGTTGTAGAGCTCAAAAGCATTGGTGCAACCTTTTCCTATCGGAAGCATCCTTCCATCAGTGATTTCCTTGGTTGCATTCCTTTAATCTGTTTCTCAGTGCATGGATTTTGAATTTTTCCAAACGGTGGGAAAATTCAGATTTTTTAGTACGTCACAACCATGCCTCCCTGACGACAAAATGTCCAAGTAATGTCCTTGTTTCTTCATTACTTAAGTTTTCATCGTATTAAAATTTAAAATCGAGTGAAATTTTAAGTGTAGAAAAAAAAAGAAAAAAAAATTGCGCGGTACGTTCAAGGCCCTCGGCTCGCATCGCATACAATGAGACCTATAAATTTATAGGTCGCATCACATACCTTGTTACAATTCTCGGTGGTGCATTTGTAAACATAAATGCACCAACACATCCATTTAAAAACGTATTGAAGAAAATCATATAACTGGTGGGGTGGTGTGTCAAAGTGTAGATAACACACTGGGATGTTAAAGTACATAGTGCATCGCCTTTATTAGATATATTTTTACGTAGTGTGTTGGTAAGCATGCGCACCTGGGCATTCATGTTTACCAAATGCACCACCGAGAAATGTAACATTTTGTTGCAGTGCACCCAGTAATTGTTTTGGTGGTACCGTGCATGGTGCGATAGTAATGACCAGAACACACCATAACAAGTTCCATACTCGAAAATTTGTTAAAGTTTATGTGACAGTGCGACTATGTTAGTTACACGCACCGGTGGCTGTACTGAACTTATACACACCATATTTTTTTCTAATTGTAAATAATTGTTTACCTGCATTAATATTTTAATTTGTTTTTGGTTTAAGTGGTGCGTATAATAAAAGTAATGCACTGGGGTGTATGTGTTGTAGTGTAGCACCTCAGTGCGGTACCATTTTCCACCGCACCACATAACACAATAGAACATATTTTGTTATGTGTGTTAGTTTACACTGACACACTAGTCACGGTGCTCACAATATATATGGGTTCACCGTCAATGGTGTGTGACTATGTTTTTGGCACACCATTAATACAATTATCTCATTTTTTGAAGGAAGTTATTTTTATGTATTTATAGATAAATTTAACATTTAGTAGATTTTTTTTAATTTTTTATGTATGAGGCTGATGTATTTCATATGTTAATCATGCAGAGATGTGAGCGGAGAGATTAGCAGCAGGAGCAGAGGTTGCACATGTACAATGTTTTAAGGGAATGGGAGGCGAGGGAGAGGGAGAGGGATTTGTACCCTCGCCCTATTACTCCAACAACTCATGCTCTCTTGAGGGATGTAGTTGTCCTTAAGTACTATCAGGAGGCTATATCCCTTAAGGGGCACTTCGGGTTGTTGGTGCATTTGATCCATTGATCGGATGTCCATCTATAGGCTTTCAATGTGGGTTCAGATCAATGGTACCATCCCACTAAGGAGGATATTTACTTTATCACTGCGCTATCGAGGAGGGGGGAGGATTTTCGCTAGTTCCCAGATGTACCAGTAGGTTTTTTCGCTGATATTTAGCTCATTTAATATTAGTGATATATTGGGGTTGAGGTACTATCCCTAGCTAATTTCCAGGTGTCTGGTGGACAACTGAAAATTTCCTTTTTCGGTGCAGAGGAGGTTAGGTGCCTCTCACTCTTAGTGACTACCATATCCCATTTTACCAGTGATGGGTAGCACATTAGCTTCCCTCTTTTGTATTATGTTTATTTGTTGGTACAAATACCATGGTGTATCGGATGGTTTGCTATTTGTTTACAACAATTTTGTATAGCTCTCAACAAATGTCGAGCTATGATACGTGGGGGGTCGAACTTCCCATTTTCCTCAGAGTTATTTTTCTTACTTTTTGAGAGGTTTCCAGAGACGAGGCCAAATTTTTTTTGTCATCCTCCTAGGTCAAGGACTTAAGTGTGGATGTGCATGTGGAGGGATATGATGCCCAACAGGGGCTAGGCATATTTTCTAGCTAGGATTGCACAAGACGCACTAGTGCTACTAGGCAGTGCAATGGATCACATGTTCATCATGGTGTCATGTACTTATGCGGGTTTGGATTGGAGAGGATGTCTAAAAATACTCTTCAAATCATACGAGCCACCAGATGACAGAGGTAATATTAGTGCTTTGTTTAAATTAATAAATTTTCATTTTATTGTCTTACCTAATTAGAATAAAATTAATTCTAACACATTCTTTAACTTATTTAATTAAATTGTTTAATGAATTAACTGTGTAATTATTGGTATGTACTATATATTGCATATATTGGCACTTTCATTGGGGATGTGCCTCCTCCCCCAACAAATGACGATGAGGAGATGATGCTTGAGGCTACGACGGGTCAGGGTCCTCGGGTACAGATACCCGACGACATGTACCGTAGGCCTGATACCATATTTAGGTTGGAGTTGGGACACCAAATATCTGCACTTTTGAATGAGGTGGGATTTTTCCCTTCCTTGATGCGAGATATCAAGGAATATCCTATGCTCTTGGATCTTTGAAGGGAGATGTCGTGTGATTTTATGCCTCTTATGCATCATATTGTTGGAGCTACTAGCCTACTAGAAGCGAGAATGGATCCCAATGATAGGAACAACTCTTCTTCTAGTATGACCCGTTCTTCCAGTACCCCATATATTGATGAGGATGGTCGTGATCATCCTTCTCCACATCCTCCTCATATTCCTTCACCTCACCCAGATCATGTGGAGGCAACACATATGCCTCATCCTCCTCTTTCACCTCACCTACATGAGAATGCTAGACCTATTCCTCATGCTCCTCTTTCACCTCACCTAGATGAGAAAGAAGGACCTATTCATCATTCATCATCTTACACTACAGACTAGGCCTCCACTATTGCTATAGATATGAATATTATGCCATCGGCTGGACTATATATATTGAAGATAATGTCACTTTCATTGGGGACATGCCTCCTCCCATAACATATGACGATGAGGAGATGATTCCTGAGGCTGTGGTAGGTCAGGGTCCTCGGGTGCAGATACCCGATGGAATGCACCGTAGGCCCAATACCAGATTTAGGTTGGAGTTGGGAGACCGACTCTCTACATTTTTGAATAAGGTGGGATTTTTCCCTACCTTGATGCGAGACATCAAGAAATGTTAATAACATAAATAGATCTATAAATATAATCACCACAAATACTAAATACACAATAGATCCACAGATCAATATAGAAGAACAATATGAAAAATATATTTTATTACTACTAAACCCTTGAGGTAGGGCAACACCATACAATGGATCATATTATGGAAGGGATCCTCTCCTATTCACTTTCCTCTTCGAGGGGGCTTCCTCCTAATGAGATTTAGCTCCAAACACAATATTTCTCTTCATGTCCCATTACATTTCTTGAACCCCTTTATATAGTGCTACCATCACCTAAGAACATTATAGAGGAGGAATATTCTAGAAGTATAACCTTCTAATAAGTCCTCTTACATTTATTATATCTAACTACCATAGTGGGCCTTATTTAATAATATAGTGGATCTAGTCCACCTTACATTGAATGGTCTCCACTATTATCACTATTGGCCCTATGCCCCCCTCCACTACCTCTCTAGCTACCTTACATTGAATGGCCTCCACTATTATCACTATGGGCCCTCTGGGCCCCCACTACTACCTCTCTAGCTACCTAGCAAGGGCCCATAGTGATAATAGTGGAGGCCATTCAATGTAAGGTGGACTAGGTCCACTATATTATTAAATAAGGCCCACTATGGTAGTTAGATATAATAAATGGGTAGTTAGATATAATAAATGTAAGAGGACTTCTTAGAAGG
>ML818648.1:133216-151477 GCA_009831015.1 Picea engelmannii | reverse complement strand
GTATTGGGTATTTTTAAGACTACAACCATACAAACAGATGTCCCTCAAGCAAGCCAAGAAGGATAATAAATTATCACCAAAGTACTATGGCCCTTATAAGGTGTTGCAAAAGATTGGTACTATGGAATACAAATTGGAGCTACGTGCATCTTCATGAGTACACCCAATTTTCCATGTTTCATGCTTAAAGAAGGTTATAAGCGAAAAGATCCCAGTTCAAACTATATTACTAGAATTTGACGAGGAAGGAAAAATCATATTGGAGCTTGAAGCCATCACTGACACAAGAATTCTCTAGATGAGGAATAGATCCATTTCAGAGTATCTCATTAAATGGAGGAAACTATTGGCTGAAGATTCCACTTGGGAAGATGAGTCTTTTATACAGAAGCATCCAAAGTTATTCAAGCGTTGTAGACAACACTTTTCTCAAGGGGAGGGGCATGTTAAGCCCCAATATTGGCTCACTACCCCTTAATTGGGGAATATTATATTAGTAATGTTATTTTATTTATGTCGGTTTTAGGCCATTAGTTGTAATTACACCTCCTAGTCTCCTATATATACCAAGGAGACATTTTCATTTTGAATCATCTTGTACTTGAACATTTAAGTGGGTTAAAAGGAGGCTGCCCCCTCGAAGAGGCTTATTATCTGAAATTATCTCTTTTTCAAGGCATTGAGTACTTTTTTTGAGGATTTTATATGCTATATTGATATTTGGTTCTTAACACATTACCCAAACCTGGGGTCTCCAACTTCTCATGGCCATAACTCTCTAACCGTGAGGAGTTATGTGATGTTCCACATGCCACCGGAAATGGAATGACAAGCACTATCCATCTAGGATATCACTATTCCACAATTAAACATGGGTTCTCTTACTCCAAAAAGCGTCTTCCCGTGAGGGATTTCACCATAAGGGGACCACTTTGGAGTTCATCCATCTTTACTTCTTATCAACCATGACAAGACATTAATGAGTCATATTTACATAAAAAACTCTTGGGTCCATTGCCCAAACCTTTGTGTTGTGGGGATTTCTTCAAGGGTTTACATCAATGACAACCAACCTTAATCAATAATATACCCCTTTGGCATTGATGGCAACACTCTGATGCAATACTGAAGTCATATCTCTCATGCTCCCCCTGGAACCATGCCTCTGTCCTCTATATCTGATAATTTTTCCTCTGTCCTCTGCATCTGATAAATATTCTCCCCCTAGAACCATGCCTCTGTCCTCTGCATCTAATAAATCTCTCCCCCTTTGTCATCAATGGAAAATGTATCTTTCCATTCGGGGCTGCCCCCCCTAACTGAATTGTCCTCTTATGGTGCTTCCTCGTGTACATCTAATACATATAATATAAGCATTCAAAAAACATTCATTTTGGAGTAGAAATAACTCCAATTCTTTGGCGAAGACATTCAAAGGCTTCCCGTGGAAGTGGTTTTGTAAATATGTCTTCCACTTGTTCTTTTGTGCCCACATACTCAACTCTGATGTTCTTTTCTACAACCTGTTCTCGTAGAAAGTGATATTTGATTGGAATGTGCTTCGTCTTGGAGTGCATCACCGAGTTTTTGAGATACTGATGGCACTTGTATTATCACAATATATTGCAATGGGCTCATCATACTCAACTTGTATATCTGTCAAAGTTTGTTTCATCCAAAGAACCTGTGTACAATATGTTGCTGCTGCAATATACTCTGCCTCGGCTGTAGATAGAGATATTGATGATTGTTTCTTGCTTAGCCATGATACCAAAAACTCACCTAATTAGAACGTTGCTCCACTAGTGCTTCGTCGGTCGTCAATACAACCTACTCAATCTGCATCTGTGTAGGCATTAAGTGATATATATTTTCCTTTTGGATATCATTATCCAAACTCTTTTGTTCCTTTGATATATTTGAAAATCCTCTTTACTTCTAATACATGTGATTTCTTTGGTGTTGCTTGAAATCATGCCACATGTCCAACTTATTGCATTACATCTGGTCTGGATGCTGTCACATATAGTAGGCTTCCAATCATTGATGTGTATTACCTCTGATATGTAGACTTCAAATCATCATCTTTGCTCAACTTACAACTGGTTTGCATGTGAGTGATAATTGGTTTTCAATATTCCATTCCGAACCTCTTTAGCATTTCTCTGATATACTTGGTTTGAGAAATAAAAATTCCTTGGTTGCTTTGACATATCTGAAGTCCCAGAAAAAAGAATAGTTCTCCAAGTAATGACATTTCAAATTCATTATGCATGTCTTTTGCAAATTTCTGGCTTAACCTGTCATCATCATTACCAAAAATAATATCATCAACATAAAATTCAATTAATAAAATATTACCTTGACTTACCTTTATGTAGAGGTTGTTGTCTACACTTCGTTTTTTGAACCTTGTCTATTGCAGATACTTATCCAATCTGGAGTACCATGCTCTAGGAGCCTGTTTTAGACCATACACGGCCTTCTTTAATTTACATACATAGTCTATGTTCTCTGACAACTAAAATCCTTCTGGTTGTTCAATGTAGACTTCTTCTTCAAGTTTCCCATTCAGAAAAGATGATTTTACGTCCATTTGATATACTTTAACATTTTTGGAGCATGCATAAGCTAAAAGTAAACAGATTGCTTCCATTCTGGCAACTAGGGAAAATGTCTCTTCAAAGTCGATTCCTTCAATCTGTGCATATCCTTTACATACCAATCTAGCTTTGTTCCTTATAACCTATCCATCTTCATTCAATTTATTCCTGAAAACCCATTTTGTGTCGATCACATTCTTATTCTTTGGTCTTGGAACCAATTCCCAAGTGCCATTTTTCTCTATTTGATCCACTTCTTCATCCATTGCCTTATTTCAAAATTCATCATTGTTGGCTTCTTCAAAACAATTTGGTTCAATTGTAGATAAGAGTGTTAGGTGTGTTTGTTCTGGTGAACGGATTTTTCTTCTAGTCTCAACTCTTGCATCTTTGTTTCCAATAATCTGATCTGAAGGATGATTCTTCTGTACTTGTTTGCTAGGTTTCTTTGGAGATAATTTCTAGACTTTCTCTTCTGCTTCTGTCAGATTATCTTCATCTTCATATTCCTCTTCTACTTCTTTTTCATCTTCTTCTTTGAAAAGTTGTTCCATTGATTTGTTTTCTTCTTTCTTTGATTCTGGTCTATCTGTTTCATCAATTGTTACGTTGATGCTTTCCACAACTTTGTTTAATCTTAGATTGTAACACTTGTATGATTTCCTTGTACTTGAGTAACCAACAAGTATTCCTTTGTCCACACAAGAGTCAAACTTTCTCATTCTTCCATATTCTCTTTTGATGTAGCATTTGATTCCAAAAACTCTGAAATGCTTCACATTTGTTGGTCTTCCTTTCCATAGATCGTAGGGAGTTTTATCAATGTTGTTTATGAGTGTTACTCTATTTTGAATGTGAACTGTTGTATGCACTTCCTGTGTCCAAAATATATCTGTCAATTTGGAATCCATTAGAATTGTTCGAGCCATTTCTTGTATTGTCCTGTTCTTTCTTTCAACAACTCCATTCTGTTGAGGTGTCCTAGCAATGGAAAATTTTCTTTTTATTCCATGAATGCTACAATAGTCCATAAATTCCTTTGAAGTGAACTATCCTCCATTATCAGATCTCAAACATTTGATTCTTGAATCCATCTCATTTTCAACCATTTCCTTGTAGATCTTGAAGTTTTCAAAAGATTCTGACTTGTTCTTGAGAAAGAAAACTTCAGTCATTCTTGTATAATCATCAACTAATAACATAAAGTATTTTTCACCTTTTAAGCCCTTTGTTGTGGTTGGTCCGACTAGATCAGTGTGCACAATTTCTAGTGGTCTTGTTGTTGAATATTCTTTTGATTTGAACCTAGTCTCTGTTTTCTTTCCTTGTTGACAATGCTTGCATAAAGTGTTGGTTGGTTTCGTGATCTGGGGCATTTCTCTGACTGCTTCTCTTTTGCTGACTTTCACAAGGTTATCAAAATGCATGTGACCCATTCTTATATTCCATAGCCAATTTTCATCTTCCTTTCCTAGACAACACTTTTCATTTCCAATTTCACTTAACACATATAAGTTGTTTGAAGTTCTTGCAGCTGTACCAACCAATTTCCTTGAACCTTCTTTTCTTATCTCACACTTTTTTGAATAGAAAGTAAGTTTATGACCTTGGTCACACATTTGACTCACACTTAGAATATTATGTTTCACATCTTCTACCAGTAAAACATTTTGTGCCTTTTCATTCTTGTTCCCAATTCGAACTATGCCTTCTCCAATGATTTTGGATGAATTATCATTTCTGAAGGAAACTGATCCATTTTTTTTATTTTCGCAATGTAAGAAATTTGTCTTTATCACCTGTCATGTGTTTTGAACATCCACTGTCAACATACCAACCATGTTTCTTCTGCTTAGCTTGTAGAGCGACTGTGCATTCTTCATTGTTATACTGATCTTGCTTTCTTATCCATGTCATTTTATGAGGTTCTTGTCTGTGACTGTTGTTATTATGTTGAGGTTCTTTAGGAGGGACTGTCATTCTGCAATCCTTGGCCAAGTGTCCAAAATTGTTACATTTGTAACATTCCACTTCAGTGCTCAAAGATTCAAACATATTGTAACTTCTTCTTTGTGTGTCACTAGGTCTCCTTGAATAATCCCTTTGTGTATAACTCTCAAAGTTATTACTGTTTCTGTTGTTATCTCTGCAATTCACAACTTTATGTCCAAAATTATTACATGCATAACATAAACCAAAAATATAGTTTGATACCTGGGATTTGAAGATCTTCTGAAAGGAGGTTCTCTTATGAATCCTTCTTCTTCTTGAGGTCTATCTGTCTATTGTTGATTCTGAAATCTAAATCTTCTTGGTCGAAGAGTGTCCTTGTAATCTTCCTTGTATATCTTCGTATCCTCTTTGATTGTTTCTACATAGCTCTTTGGATTTGTTTCTTGCTCTGTTGTTTTGGATCTTGATCTCTTTTATTTCTGATTGTATCCAAGTCTGAACTTGTCAAGATGAGAATTTTGACTGTTGATAATGTCATTCAGAACTTTTGAGCTATTCTGCATATTTTTCTTTTGAATATCTTTTCTTAGTGTGACAACCTCTGCTTCCAAGTTTCCAATGATCTTGTCCTTTTCTTCTAGTTGTTCTTTGAGTGCTTCAATTCTTTTATCTTCTTCTATTTGAACCTTCAATTTTGTGATTATTTGTTCTAGTTCTCGAGTGTCCTTTTTCTTGTCTAGTTCTGCTTGCAATTTCTTGTTTTTCTTCTTTTCTCTTCTGATGACTTCTATGGCACACATTAATTCTTCTCGATAGTCAACTTATGCCTCTTCAATTTCTTCTTCGACTTCTTCACATTATTCTTCGACTTCTTCATATTCTTCTTCGAAGTCTTCTTTGTCAGAGTCTTTTACTTCCATGCATAGAACTCTTCCTACCTCATTTTCACCGATGTCATCTTCATCTGATGATGAGATGTCTTCTTTGGTGTATAAGCTTTTCTTGAAAACTTTCTTTGTAGTTCTTTTTCCTTTATATGTGTGTTCTCCTTTTGAGTAACCTTTATCATTTCTCTTTTTCTTATGAGGACATTTGTTAGCAAAATGACCAATACCATCACAATTAAAACAAATTAAAGGGATATTACCTCTATACCTATTGTTGGTTCCCTTGTTCAGTATTTTGACGAAGTTGTCCACTTCTTCATCATCTTTTGAGGTGTCACTGTTGTTGCTATATTCTTCTTATTCCTTTTTCTTTTGCTTTGTTCTTTTGGATGCCTTGAAGGATGTTTCTTTTACATCTAGATTTTCCTTCTCAGTTCTCATTTCATATGATATGAAGATTCCATGCAGTTCATCCATGCTTGTTAAGTCCAGATCCGATATTTCTTCTAGTGCTGATATCTTAGGGTTGAATCTCATAGGAAGAGATATTAGTATCTTTTGAACAATTACAGATTCTTTAATTTCTTCCAATCCTATGATTGCATTCACTGTTTCATCGACTCGTAAGAAGTAGGTTGTGATATCTTCATCTTCCTTCATTTTTAGTTGTTCGAACTGACCTTTGTAAGTCTGAAGCTTTGACTTTTGTATCTCCTTCATAAATATTTTGAAGCTTGTCCCAAATATCTTTAGCAGATTTACAGTGTGCAACTTTGGTGAGTACCATATCACTGAGACCATTCAAAAGTGCATTTGTGCATTTGGAATTATTCTCACCGAGTTTTACTTCTTTTTCATTTGTTGGTGGAATTGTTGGTGTTGTGTATCCATCTACAATTGATTGCCAAACTTGAAATCCCTGTGCCTTTATATATGTCCTCATCCTTATGCTCCAAAAAACATACTTCTTTCCATCAAACTGTGGTATTCCATTTTTATATGAGTTGGTACTCTCCATGATCTACCTTTCAGTGGTTAAACTGATTTCTGAAGGAACCTACTCTGATACCAATAGTTGGATTACTGAAAGGGGGGGGGGTGAATTAGTAATAGAGAAATTTAATCCTTTTTAACCATATAATCCAAGTGTTATATCAATGAAGCATTATCATCCAATAACTACAGAGTAAATAAGAAATGAAAAAATCAACAAACATACATATACATCGTACACCAGTGTTTTACGTGGAAACTCAAATTGGGAGAAAACCACAAAATGTTTTTTCTTATATGTCTTGAAGAATTACATCCATTGGAAGCACCAACTTCCTTTGTTTTCCAGCTGCAACTCGAAGGAGGCTCCAACCCCCTAATTTCTCAGGCTACAACCTGAGGGAAGCTCCAACTCCCTAATTCTCTGGCTACAACTAGAAGGAGGCTACAACCCCCCATGTTCTCTGGATATAACCAGAAGGTGGCTACAACCACCTGTCCTTGTCCCATCCTTCCACTCTGAAGTAGAAGTAGAATGATGGAACCACTGTCAACCTGTCACTGTGAGATATACCGTTGTAAACCTGTACCAATAAATCTGAACCATGCACAAACCTGTACCTCAACCTGTAATCAACCTGTACCATAAACAAGTGCATCAACCATGAACCAACTTGTACCAAATAACCTGTAATCAACCTGTACCATAAACAATTGCATCAACCATGCATCAACCTATACCATAAACAAGTGCATCAACCATGCACCAACCTGTACCAAACAACCTGTAATCAACCTGTACCATAAACAAGTGCATCCAACCATGTACCGAGTATGTAACAATCATGTTTCAACTACTCATCAACTATGACTCATCAATATGTACCAACATCATCAACTATACACCTCATGTATGTGCCAACTCATCAACTACTTACCATGTACTCAACATGTACCTCAACCAAAATCCCTCATCAATTTCATCATCAAAATATGATTTGTATCTCTGTAATAGACCTGGTGTATATAATCACATTCCTGCAAACCTTTGTTAACTTCAACAACAAGAGACTAACATTTTCATCAAATTTGTCTTTAGTCTCACATGCCTAGTTTTGGATTAGTCAACAATCCTAGCTTGAAGTAATCATAACTTTGTACCTGTAATGCATAAATATATGAAACTTATACACAATGTTATTTAGTGTGTTTTGTGCAATTCATCTAGGTATCACTACTTGGAACCTCATAGAAAAGGATTTATAGCAAAAATGGCATAACTTGCTGAATTTTGGCTTATTCTAGAGAGCGACCTTGTAGAGCGTGCCCCGCACAGAATATTTGTTGAATTGATATGAAACTATTACACAACATACTAAGGAATGTAACCTAACCAACACATGTTTTTTCATGGAATGTGGATCTGTTATGAAGAAGTTGTGATGTTTTTACCCGAAACACTTGTTTTTGACTAGTTTCAGGACTAGCCACAAACCCTATTTTCCATGGAGTGTAAATCCAAAAATGCAATGACCCACAAGCTGAATTGTTTACCACAGATACTTGGATATGTTTTCTCAATGGAATAGAAATTTCAAAGTCTGAATCATTATAGAAAAAAAATTATAGCAAAAATGGTGAGATGACCTGTAAATAACATACCTTAGAAAGCACCATCAAAAGAATTTATCCTTCCTTGCATTTCGGCCTTCTTTTCTTCACCTTCCCTCATAATTTCAGCTTAGATATCCTTCGTTACCTCAGACACCTATGTATATTCAATATACTCAAGTGTGATTAAAATGAGAGAGCCTTGCCTCTTATTTATACTCTCCAAGTAACTTCCTTAAAAACATCTTCTAGGTAACTTGACCCCACTTTCCTTATTTTAGAGTTAACCCACTTCTAATTTCTCCATTAAATTTATTATTGAAATTATTTATTTTTTATTCACTTTGAATTATAATACACTCATTACTTCACTTTATTATTTACCTTTTAAAATCTCTTAAACCACTTTGACTACTTTGACCTTTTGGCGCTTCTAGATGACATATGAGGGTCCTCCAACTTTGTAAGGCCATAACTCTCAAACCGTGAGGAGTTATGTGACGTTCCACATAACACCAGAAATGGAATGACATGTACTATCCATATAGAATAGTATTATCTGAAAATATATCATAACTCATACCATTATCCATCAAACAAACTCGGGTCCATTACCCAAACCTAGGGTCTCCAACTTCTCATGGCCATAACTCTCTAACCGTGAGGAGTTATGTGACATTCCACATACCATCGGAAATGGAATGACAAGCACTATCCATCTAGGATCTCATTATTCCACAATTAAGAATGGGTTATCTTACTTCGCAAAGCATCTTCCCGTGAGAGCTTTCACCATAAGGGGATCACTTTGGCGTTCATCCATATTTACTTCTTATCAACCATGACAAGACAATAATGAGTCATCATTATATCAAACAATATTGGGTCCATTACCCAAACCTTTATGTTGCGGGGCTTTCTTCAAGGGTTGACATCAATGACAACCAACCTTAATCAACACAAGAAATTTAATGGGACATGAAGATAAATATTGTGTTTGGAGCTTAATCTCATTAGGAAGAAGCCCCCTTGAAGAGGAAAGTGAACAGGAGAGGATCCCTTCCATAATAGGATCCACTGTATGGTGTTTTCCTACCTCAAGGGTTTGATAGTAATAAAAGATATTTTTCATATTGTTCTTCTATATTGCTCTATGGATCTATTGTGTATTCAGTATTTTTGGTGATTATATTTGTAGATCTATTCAGGTTCTTACCAAGTGGTATCAGAGCACTTTCCTTGGCCAAAGAAGGGAATAAATTTTTTCTCTTTTTGCATAAAGTTTCTAGGGAAAAAAAGAGGGCGGCGCACTTCAGGTTCAAATATGAAGCTTTATGAGATTAATTGGTAAAAAAAAATTGGGTATTTGAATTCCTCTCGGAAAAATAACCAATTTCAAAAAACAAATCAGCCGAAACAGAGTCCGGGAAGTGAAGATATGAGCATTTTAAATTCAACAGTTTTTCAGGGTTTTTCTGGAAAAAAATGTGATTTTCTACCGTAACTTATTGTTCTATTTTTTGAGTTTTTGTGTGACGGTTTCGGGACCGAAGAGATCATAGGGTGTTCATATGGCTATTTCCTCTCATACCCTCAAATAAATTATACAAATTACTGAAGCATTCAAATCTCAATTGTATGACACATTGGATGACTTTGTAGATGGCCTCACAAATGACCTCAATGATAGTTTTTGTAGTATTCAAGATTCATTAGATAGAATGCAAGATATATTTCTTATGGCAAACATCAGGGATGAATATAATCAAGAAATATATGTTTCGTATGATTTGGAGGCCGATTGCAATGATTGGTATATGGATAGTTGTCATTTCTGGGATGACAACCACTTTCATATTTTATTTGATGAATCTAATCCACCTTCTATAGAGAGAATCAATGTGACAAATCAGGAGCCAATGATTATTACCAATGTCCATCCTGCATATTCTACAGTGGTATTATTCCTTCCATATTTTTCTACGACCATTTTCCACTATGTGGATGGATCTTCTTATTTGGATCCACATGATAGGTGTCGGTCTTTGGAGCGTCATTTTGAGTTGGTTATTGGGTTCCAAAATAATCCATGGGGAGTTCACATGAGCACTTGGACATGGGACCCAGGCTTACAATGACAGTTGGACTACTTCAACATGGTGGCTTTCCTTTCTACATGGGACCTTGGTTCTCCAGTCTTCTTCAGCATTATGGTCTACAAATATCCATGGGACCCTGGTATATGGTTGTACATCAAGCATTGAGGAAAATGCTTTCATAAGGGGGATGGAATGCTAGGTAGATAGAGAGGTAGTAGTGGGGGCACAAAGGGCCCATAGTGATAATAGTGGAGGCTATTCAATGTAAGGTGAACTAGGTCCACTATATTATTAAATAAGGCCCACTATGGTAGTTAGATATAATAAATGGGTAGTTAGATATAATAAATGTAAGATGACTTCTTAGAAGGTTCTACTTCTAGAAGATTCATCCTCTAGAATGTTATTAGGTGATGGTAGCACTATATAAAGCAGTTCAAGCAATGTAATGGGACATGAAGAGAATTATTGTGTTGTGAGTTGTAGCTCAATAGGAGGATGCCCCCTCGAAGAGACAAGTGAACAAGAGAGGATCCATTCCATAATAGGATCCATTGTATGGTGTTTCCCTACCTCAAGGGTTTTGATAGAATAAAGTGTGGTCTTCATATATTCTTATTGGATCTATTCTGGTGTGTTTTGTATTCAGGTATTCTGAATCTTTGTCGTATTTATGTATGTAAGTATTTTTTTCTTAACAAGGAATATCCTACACTCTTGGAGATTTGGAGGGAGATGTCGTGTGATTTGATGCCTCTTATGCATCATATCGTTGGAGATGCTAGGCTACTAGAAGCGAGGAGGGATCCTAATGATAGGAATAACTCTTCTTCCAGTACGAGCCTTTCGTCCATTACCCCATAGATTGATGAGGGTGGTTGTGATCATCATTCTCCACATCCTCCTCATCCTCATTCGCCTCACCCAGATCATGTGGAGGCAACACATATGCCTCATCCTCCTCTTTCACCTCACCTAAATGAGCATGCCAGCCTATTCCTCATCCTCCTCTTTCACCTCACCTAGATGAGAAAGAAGGACCCATTCATCATCCATCATCTTCCATTACAGACTAGGCCTCCACTATTGTTGTAGATATGCATATTATGCCATCAGATGGACCAGATATGTTATGGCAGTTATTTAACTTGTCCATGATATATATATATATATATATATATATATATG
Organism: Picea engelmannii; assembly: GCA_009831015.1. Lineage (NCBI taxonomy): Eukaryota > Viridiplantae > Streptophyta > Pinopsida > Pinales > Pinaceae > Picea > Picea engelmannii. The sequence continues at coordinate 140,143 of ML818648.1, read as the reverse complement.
GTGTTTTTTTTCTATTGATCATGTTGATGATGTACTTAATTTATATGTTGATGATGATGTGTATATTGTTAGGTCATGTTAGTTTTGGATGTTAAATGTGCTTGATAGATGTGTATGTTAAATTATGCTTGTTAGATGTGTGTGATGATGATGTTAGAAAATGCTTGTCTTTTGTTAGATGCGATCACAATGATGATGCCCTGTTAAATTAATGGATATCTGGGTTATCTAATTATTGATGTTTATATGTGCTAGAGGTATATATAATTAGATCATGTTAGCTAGCAAATATAAATTTGTATTTTAGATTTTGTTTATGTTTGTTATAAGATTGTTATCATCATCATGTTTATTTTTATAAATTACAAAGTTCAATATGGTTGAATCTATAATTGCATAGATAGTTCATTATAAATATTCATTCTAACTAAAAAAAAATAAAAAAGAAAATTAGATATGAATAAATATTATTTTCCATTGTACTAATTACTCTTTTTGAATAGACTATTCTACACTAAAAAATGTTATTATAAAAAGGTTATGATCTTCAATGATAAGCATTATATTGGCTTTAAAATTTTATGGATGCAAATCTTCCTATTGTTATTTTTGTCATCATTTCGTAACTTGATTGCTATCAAATTTTAAAATATTATTTCATTAACTACAATTTTACTCAACATTGGAGGCATAACTATATAAATATTTTCAAAATAAATGATAAAAGTATGTAAACTAACAAACACTACTTTAGTTAAAAACCAAATTATCACAAAATTATGTTACAAATTTAATTTTTTAATTATAACCCACATTTTTTGTTAATCTTGATTTTAAATCTACAAAATAAATGAACATAAACTCATTTTTTGAATCATCATGTTAACATATCCTCAAAAATGGTGTACTATTAAACATGCATATCAACCATATCATTACATCTAATTATATCAACATAAAAACTAGAATTTCATATCCCATTAAAATTTCAACTGGACATTTAACATTTTTCAGTATTTTACAATTGGAAATACTTAAAGAAGATGAAACATTTTTAAATATATGCAACGACATATAAGTATGTTCAAATAACAAACATTCCATGCAATTACAAATAATTTGAAAGGAAAACACATTACACATCAAATTGATTGTTAACCAGCTAAAATTGTTAAAAGATTTGTTATAATTAACTTAACATTTCCTCTGTGAGAAGATGAATAAAAAAAAATATAATTAGAGAAATACATAATATAAAAAACATTCAACAACAGTATTAAATATGAAATAAAATATGTATATATCACTCTCTATTGTCGTCATCCTCATAATCTTCCTCAATTGGCATGATAACACTGTTGTTCTCAAAAATATGTTTTGATCTAGGGTCGCATATTAATACAAACCACCAATCCCTATCCAACACATCTGGGTAAAAAACACTTGGTTGCAGTGTTTTGGGAAAACATAAGGCTACTTAGCTTCATCCCACATATTTTGAGTTGATACATATCATACCACTATCACGATCTTTCTTTGCATTATTCCGATCAAAGGTGTCCCACCACTTGCACCTAAAAATAACACATTGGAAAAAAGAGAAGTCCACTCGAATGATCTCTTGTATCTTTCTGACGTAACCTAACTTCCCCTGTATGGTGTTTTGATCGTGGTGGCTAGCATGACTATATTGGTTGAACTCGAATTCCACTCCACAGTCTTGTGTTGTGTGTCCATCATCGACATCCTATGTGTGAAAATAATGTCCATATGCCCACATAGATGGGAAAAATGCACCTATAAAAAAAATGAACAAATCACAGTGTCAATATGTGTCTAATAACTCGACCATTAAAATATAAAATAATATAGATGTACTTACAAATCAAAAGTGAATTACAAAGTTAAAAATTGTGTACACAAAAAGATTATTATCGAGTTGCTGCAACCAATCCCTATGTTTAGTGCATCCTCTTCTTCACGCAGGTAACGACATGATGCGCCATATTTCTCTCTGACTTGGTCAACAACCCAACTGTTGGGGAATATCATTGGCATATTTTATTTTAAATGATCAGGATAAGGAATTATTTTATCATTCAACCATCTGAATTCTTTCTTGTCACTTTTCCCTTTCCTCTTCTTTTGTTAGTACAATGTGACCTACGGTTGTGTTTCCTCCGAATTGTAAAGAACGAATTTATTGATGGCATCAATTTCTGAATTCGTTGATGTATTCATGAAATCAAACCAACATATAGTACATATGAGATCATGAAAATATACATTATGAATTTCAATGTGAATATTTATTGTGTAGAAAGTTGACAAACGATAAGTCACTTACTATTTATCAAGCACCTTTTTCCATTCGTTTTGAGAATCTCCCCTTCTCTCTTTTTTTCATCCCTTTCATCATCCCAAATCATTGCACCCGGTGTGTTGTCGATCCGCTTTATGTACTCACTAGCATAATAGAAAGACCCATATTATATGTAGCCCTCTTCTATAGACCCCTCGGTCTTTTCCCTTTGATGAACAAATCCTTTCAATTTTTTCATGTACCTCCTAAGAAAACATCCAACAACAGGAGACCACCCCGACTAATTCAACCTAATCTACTAGGTGAATTAGAAGATGAGCCTACAATTCCATGAAACTCGATGGTAGTTCCTTCTCAAACATACAAACAATCTCAACTATCTCTTGTTACGTATATAAACAAATCAATAAACATGTTAATTACCAGAGTAATCTCCTAATCCTGGATAATCATGTGTGGTGTAAGCACATATTCCATACAACGTAAAAATCCTCTCTATTGGGTTGTGATACAACGTATACATGCATCCCTTCCCATAATTCATTGAATTCATCTACCAATGGTTGTAGGTAGACATCCATATTCTTCAGTTGTTTTCTACCAAGGACTATAAGAGCCAATATAAGATGTTCATTCTTCACAGAAAACCATGGGGGGATATTTGTATTGATCACTACTACAAGACAAACATAATAGTTGGTGTTTTGGAGGGAATATGGGTTCATGCCATCCATTGCTATGCTGAGTCGTAGACTTCGTACTTCATTCTTGAATTTTTTTGGCCATGTACTCTCTATATGCTTCATGACTATTGAATCTGTTTGGATTCACATAACTCCTGACTCACTTATGTGCAAGGCATTCCATCCATACAACATAGATAATTATTTGCAACAAAAGAGACTTCGAATCCTTTGGATTATAGGCATGTTCCTCAATATCTTATGAGGAGGACCATGCAATTTACCATTTTTATTTGATTTATTGTACCTGTGATGCCCACATTTTAGACATATATATTTGTCTGTATATTCTCTTCTATATAGAATACAATCATTCGGACATGCATGATATGATATATACTCAACACCCAACATTTTCAACAACTCCTTTGCCTCTCACTAGGAAGAACCTTATCTTTGAATATCTTGCAATTAGTGGACAATAGAATTAATGTACAAGGTCATTTAACGTTTATAAAAGAAACCATTTCTAGTGTTGATTATATTGTGAGAAGATTTCTCAAAATTAATATAAGGCACTTGATGGTCAATTAACTTAATATTTCCGAGAAACATGTATTTGACATGCCAAACGTTTCTTTCACGTTGTAAAGTAACATTTTTGACCCAAGTTGAGTAGACTTTGACCGGGCACTAGGTCCAAAGAGAGGGTTGGTGGAAGAATATTTTAGGCTTTCAAAAATGGTATCATTGATATGAGCATCATCCCCTAGATCATCGTTCTAGAATGTGTCTAACAACATTGTCTCCATGGCAGACGTATCCCATAAGTAATCATCCATACCAACCTCTTTTTGATTGTTTCCATTGTCAAATTTTGAAGAACTACTATTGTTGTAGTCATTCCTAATTGGTGAATCTGGATGTAGTGGGAATTGAATAGGTGGTTGATTCAACCATTCTTGGTACACTTCCTCTCTGAGTTGTGCTCTCAATAATATTCCATCCTTCTCTCAGCTTGGCATTATTGTGGGGTGCAATGGAAGATGGTAGGTAGGTCTCTCATCATCAGAAGAATCCTAATTTCAAAAATATTGAACATTAGTACATCAATGATATTAGTAAGCACAATGCAATAATTTGTTTGTTCAAAATACATTATACCAAACAAATATTACCATCATCGACCAAGGATTGCGGCTGGAAGATGGAATGTCACAATTGGCAGGCTAAAGCGACTATCCATTTTCATCTACCAAATGCTTCCAGTATGTTGCTCCTGATAAGACCTTCCGACATTTTTGAACCATTACTCGAATATTTTATGCATCCAAACTCGATTCTAAATCAAGATCCTACAAACTTGGATACATTTTTATTCATATTGACATGGATAAAAAAAATCAATGAGATAATCGAAACATAAATAAAAAAGTTAAACTTACTGGAGATGGAAAGGGAGAACTCTGCGATAGACTTTGAACAATATGGAATGGGATGGGATTTGAAGAATTGGCCATTTGATCATATAATGAGATTTTCTCCCTGCATTTCAACAAATTTAGCAACAAATTTTCCTGTACATATCTAAAATAAATTTCGAGGACCATACCACAATCTGAGTTTGAATATAGTTTTGAAACCATTTTTTAAGAATAAGGAGACATAAAATGTAAAATGTATACTGAAGTATTGCAAGTAATGTGAATTCATCCTAAAAGATAATTTAAGATGAATATATTATTTTATGTGCAAATAAAAGTTCAAATAAATTTAAATGCATCTGTTGCGATTATAAACCACAAATGCACCAGTGCGCATATTAAAAATAAGCATCGGTGCGTTAAAAAATCAATCACACCGTGTTTCTAGATTTTGTTAATAAAAACAATTATGTCTCTGGTGCGTCAAATAATATGGACGCATCGGTGTGTAATGTAATATGGTTGCATCGGTGCGTCTTACATAAACGCATCATTGTGCTGAATAATAATAATAATAATAATAATAATAATAACACGATTTTTTTAAACAATTAAAAAAAGAGCGGGAATCGAATTTCATAAAGTCATTTAAATGCTAAAAAGCTATTCATTATTTCATTATTTTGCAAAATTTTGCAGGGGAGAGACTTGCAAGAGAGACATACGAAGGAACAATGTGGAGTAGCCTAATACTTTGAAGCCACAATATTATTCAGAATATGAGAATTTGAAGGGTATGGTGATTCACTCTAAACCATTTTCATAAAGTTTTTTTAATATTAAGAAGGTATTCAATATTTTCATTATTTTGCCAAAATTTACAGGAGAGACATACCAGGGAGCACTATGGAGTATAAGAATACTTTGGAACAACAAAAATATTCAGAAAATCAGGATTTGAAGGGTATGGTGATTCACTCAAAACCCTACATTAAAAAAAAATAAAAAAAAATCATACTTACCTTAAACCCTTGTTTTTTTTTTCTTACGTGAATGAAAAATTCCACCCTAGGGTTTAACTCCCTCTATCACTTTAGAATTAGGGATTTTTCATTTTAGGTATTTTAGATCTAATGGGTTTGTTTTTCTATATATAAGTGTTTGACATGTGATGCAAATGGAGAACTTATTGCATCGGATTCCAAACGCAATCGACCCTCTTCCTTTTTTTATTTTATTTTTTTAAACAATTTTTTTATTTCACGTTTAAAAAAAAAAAAAGATTATGCTTTTTCAGTGTGCCTTTTTGACAGAAACACACCAGTGAGTTTATGTATAAGGAACACACCGAGTAAGCCAAATTTAAAAATAAAAATAAAAATAAATATGGCGCCTAAAAAAAATATCACCGATGTTCTCATCTAAACAACACAGAAAATATTGTCACATATATTTTTATTTTTTCTTCTCATCAATGTGTAATTTTTCTACTGTTTTTTTTTTAATGAATGTTTACTTTTTTTTGCTATGTTTTTGTTTTCTACTGTAGTCATTGTGATGTCTTCTATATATATCGCACTATTGTAATTTGCAATATTTAAAAAAATAAATTAAATTGTTTGGTGTGTTTTGTTGTATGGAATGCATCGGTTCGTTTTATGTAATAAACGCACCGATTATAACAATTTTATTTTTTCGCTGAAAATTATGTGATTTATTTATAAAATATATTTAATAGTTTATGTATTGAATGGTACAGGTTGTATATTGATAAAAATATGAGTGATAAGCCTTTAAATAAGAAAATGTTTGGTCGACACAATGATGACACATCCGGAAAAACAAAAAAGTCAAATTCTCTGTAAATTCTATAAAAAATTAATATCGTTGAACTATATGTAAATTTAACTAATATGTATTGGTTAGTGTGTCATGTAGGGCCACAAAATGAGGAAGCTTGATAACATTATTTCTGATCTAAGTGAAGAAGAGCGTAAAAGTTTAATGGAAAAATTGCAGAGGGATGATTCAGGTGAATGAAAAAATACTATTCAATATTTTTTTTTCATTAATAATATAGTTAGGAATATTAGATGACATGTTTCAAACAATCTATTAATTCACATATGTTTAATGTTATATATGCACCAACAACGAGGGGACAAAATGTCATTATAACAAAACAAAATTAATTAATATAGAAGATGTAAATGATGATGAATTGGTCCTTAGCTCATCTGGAGTGGTGTTGGAGATTAATCAAAGGGGGAAAAATTTCTACAGAACTATGAAGGATATAGTGGAACAAACGTATAGACGTATTTTTCACTTACAGTATAGAAATCAATCCAATGATTCCAAGAATCAGGTTATATTTAAATATAGGAAGCATTTCTAGAGCAATGGTCAATGAGACTTGTCAGACTTGCAATAGCAAAAACATACAACAAAAAAAATCATTCAAAAAGTAATATTCCTAAAAATACTTTTTTAGCAT
>ML818648.1:63373-97398 GCA_009831015.1 Picea engelmannii | reverse complement strand
CCTTCTAAGAAGTCCTCTTACATTTATTATATCTAACTACCCATTTATTATATCTAACTACCATAGTGGGCCTTATTTAATAATATAGTGGACCTAGTCCACCTTACATTGAATGGCCTCCACTATTATCACTATGGGCCCTTGCTAGGTAGCTAGAGAGGTAGTAGTGGGGGCCCAGAGGGCCCATAGTGATAATAGTGGAGGCCATTCAATGTAAGGTAGCTAGAGAGGTAGTGGAGGGGGGCATAGGGCCAATAGTGATAATAGTGGAGACCATTCAATGTAAGGTGGACTAGATCCACTATATTATTAAATAAGGCCCACTATGGTAGTTAGATATAATAAATGTAAGAGGACTTATTAGAAGGTTATACTTCTAGAATATTCCTCCTCTATAATGTTCTTAGGTGATGGTAGCACTATATAAAGGGGTTCAAGAAATGTAATGGGACATGAAGAGAAATATTGTGTTTGGAGCTAAATCTCATTAGGAGGAAGCCCCCTCGAAGAGGAAAGTGAATAGGAGAGGATCCCTTCCATAATATGATCCATTGTATGGTGTTGCCCTACCTCAAGGGTTTAGTAGTAATAAAATATATTTTTCATATTGTTCTTCTATATTGATCTGTGGATCTATTGTGTATTTAGTATTTGTGGTGATTATATTTATAGATCTATTTATGTTATTAACATTTCTTGATGTCTCGCATCAAGGTAGGGAAAAATCCCACCTTATTCAAAAATGTAGAGAGTCGGTCTCCCAACTCCAACCTAAATCTGGTATTGGGCCTACGGTGCATTCCATCGGGTATCTGCACCCGAGGACCCTGACCTACCACAGCCTCAGGAATCATCTCCTCATCGTCATATGTTATGGGAGGAGGCATGTCCCCAATGAAAGTGACATTATCTTCAATATATATAGTCCAGCCGATGGCATAATATTCATATCTATAGCAATAGTGGAGGCCTAGTCTGTAGTGTAAGATGATGAATGATGAATAGGTCCTTCTTTCTCATCTAGGTGAGGTGAAAGAGGAGCATGAGGAATAGGTCTAGCATTCTCATGTAGGTGAGGTGAAAGAGGAGGATGAGGCATATGTGTTGCCTCCACATGATCTGGGTGAGGTGAAGGAATATGAGGAGGATGTGGAGAAGGATGATCACGACCATCCTCATCAATATATGGGGTACTGGAAGAACGGGTCATACTAGAAGAAGAGTTGTTCCTATCATTGGGATCCATTCTCGCTTCTAGTAGGCTAGTAGCTCCAACAATATGATGCATAAGAGGCATAAAATCACACGACATCTCCCTTCAAAGATCCAAGAGCATAGGATATTCCTTGATATCTCGCATCAAGGAAGGGAAAAATCCCACCTCATTCAAAAGTGCAGATATTTGGTGTCCCAACTCCAACCTAAATATGGTATCAGGCCTACGGTACATGTCGTCGGGTATCTGTACCCGAGGACCCTGACCCGTCGTAGCCTCAAGCATCATCTCCTCATCGTCATTTGTTGGGGGAGGAGGCACATCCCCAATGAAAGTGCCAATATATGCAATATATAGTACATACCAATAATTACACAGTTAATTCATTAAACAATTTAATTAAATAAGTTAAAGAATGTGTTAGAATTAATTTTATTCTAATTAGGTAAGACAATAAAATGAAAATTTATTAATTTAAACAAAGCACTAATATTACCTCTGTCATCTGGTGGCTCGTATGATTTGAAGAGTATTTTTAGACATCCTCTCCAATCCAAACCCGCATAAGTACATGACACCATGATGAACATGTGATCCATTGCACTGCCTAGTAGCACTAGTGCGTCTTGTGCAATCCTAGCTAGAAAATATGCCTAGCCCCTGTTGGGCATCATATCCCTCCACATGCACATCCACACTTAAGTCCTTGACCTAGGAGGATGACAAAAAAAATTTGGCCTCGTCTCTGGAAACCTCTCAAAAAGTAAGAAAAATAACTCTGAGGAAAATGGGAAGTTCGACCCCCCACGTATCATAGCTCGACATTTGTTGAGAGCTATACAAAATTGTTGTAAACAAATAGCAAACCATCCGATACACCATGGTATTTGTACCAACAAATAAACATAATACAAAAGAGGGAAGCTAATGTGCTACCCATCACTGGTAAAATGGGATATGGTAGTCACTAAGAGTGAGAGGCACCTAACCTCCTCTGCACCGAAAAAGGAAATTTTCAGTTGTCCACCAGACACCTGGAAATTAGCTAGGGATAGTACCTCAACCCCAATATATCACTAATATTAAATGAGCTAAATATCAGCGAAAAAACCTACTGGTACATCTGGGAACTAGCGAAAATCCTCCCCCCTCCTCGATAGCGCAGTGATAAAGTAAATATCCTCCTTAGTGGGATGGTACCATTGATCTGAACCCACATTGAAAGCCTATAGATGGACATCCGATCAATGGATCAAATGCACCAACAACCCGAAGTGCCCCTTAAGGGATATAGCCTCCTGATAGTACTTAAGGACAACTACATCCCTCAAGAGAGCATGAGTTGTTGGAGTAATAGGGCGAGGGTACAAATCCCTCTCCCTCTCCCTCGCCTCCCATTCCCTTAAAACATTGTACATGTGCAACCTCTGCTCCTGCTGCTAATCTCTCCGCTCACATCTCTGCATGATTAACATATGAAATACATCAGCCTCATACACAAAAAATTAAAAAAAATCTACTAAATGTTAAATTTATCTATAAATACATAAAAATAACTTCCTTCAAAAAATGAGATAATTGTATTAATGGTGTGCCAAAAACATAGTCACGCACCATCGACGGTGAACCCATATATATTGTGAGCACCGTGACTAGTGTGTCAGTGTAAACTAACACACTGAACAAAATATGTTCTATTGTGTTATGTGGTGCGTTGGAAAATGGTATCGCACCGAGGTGCTACACTACAACACATATGCCCAAGTGCGTTACTTTTATTATACGCACCACTTAAACCAAAATCAAATTAAAATATTAATGCAGGTAAACAATTATTTACAATTAGAAAAAAATGTGGTGTCTATAAGTTCAGTACAGCCACCGGTGCATGTAACTAACATAGTTGCATTGTCACATAAACTTTAACAAATTTTCGAGTATGGAACTTGTTATGGTGTGTTCTGGTCATTACTATCGCACCATGCACGGTACCACCAAAACATTTACTGGGTGCACTTCAACAAATGTTACATTTCTCGGTGGTGCATTTGGTAAACATGAATGCCCAGGTGCGCATGCTTACCAACACACTACGTAAAAATATATCTGATAAAGGCGGTGCGCTATGTACTTTAACATCCCAGTGTGTTATCTACACTTTGACACACCACCCCACCAGTTATATGATTTTCTTCAGTACGTTTTTAAATGGATGTGTTGGTGCATTTATGTTTACAAACGCACCACCGAGAAATGTAACAAGGTATGTGATGCGCCCTGTAAATTTATAGGTCTCATTGTATGCGATGCGAGCCGAGGGCCTTGAACGTACCGCACAATTTTTTTTTATTTTTTTTTTACACTTAAAATTTCACTCAATTTTAAATTTTAATACGATGAAAACTTAAGTTATGAAGAAACAAGGACATTACTTGGACATTTTGTCGTCAAGGAGGCATGGTTGTGACGTACAAAAAAATCTGAATTTTCCCACCGTTTGGAAAAATTCAAAATCCACACACTGAGAAACAGATTAAAGGAATGCAACCAAGGAAATCACCGATGGAAGGATGCTTCCGATAGGAAAAGGTTGCACCAATGCTTTTGAGCTCTACAACACTAAAAATGGTAAAAATGATTTTTACCGTCGGTAATTATTTTTAATAAAACCTTGTTATGGTGCGCCCGATGCACAACCCCACCAGGTCATACATGTTTATTGAGCGCACCAGTTATAATTAAAAAAAAAAACATCCCTAGCACGGTGTGCATGTTTTTGGGTGTGCACCGGTGCGTATACTACTCCATAGCGCATTGTCGTACATTTTTTGAAAAACTACAATAGTGTGAAATTTTTCGTTTAAGCATGACACGGTGCGGTATAAAAATAGACACTGTAGTACGCATGGGTTTACAGAGCGCGCCTCCTAAATTTGGAAATTAACCCTAACACAGTGCTCCATATTGGAGCACTGGTGCACATGATACAATGGAGTGCACCGCTATATATTTTTGTACAGAATACTACATTGTTGGTGCTTCCAGTGTTATGTTGCACACCATATATTTTTAAAAGAACACTATTACGGTGCATCGTTATTTCTTGATGCGTCCTTATTTCTGTAGTGCACCAGATAATTATTATTTTTATTTGAAATAACCCTGCTACAGTGCGCTATTTTTTAGGGAACCAATGCACCCGTTGTAGAAAACTCACCAGTGCATTACGTGCTTATAAAAGCACTGGTGTAAAAACATTCGTTAAAACCTCCACCCTCTCACCTTTGCTAGTATCATATGCTATAAAAAACGTTCTGGGATATTTTTATAGGGGAATCCGCAAGAACCTCTGCTAGAGGGTGTTTTCCTTGTAGTGAGAAAAACATCAGCGAGTGGTATTATGTGAGCATAATAGAGGAAAAGATATTTTGTAGAATCCATACAGGCTGCAGGTCAAAGGAAACTCAATAGAGAGTGCCTCTTTCTTTGTACTTGCATCATTTATATACCATAGAAAATAGAGTAGAGAAACGTCACCTTATAGTTGGGTTTTATCCCATATTCTGTTTCCAGGGTCATATATTTTGTCTATTTGTGGATGGTGTGATTGTATTTTATTGTTCTCTATTTTCTACATTTTATATATTTCATGCATAAGAAGAAAATCAGTAATTCTGAGACCTGAAGGAAAAATAATCGTAATATTAAAGATTTCAATATTTTATTACATCTGTTGTGACGAACGGTTCCAGTGGAATATCCATGACAATTTACAAAACAACAGGATCATATTTTGTGCCTACCTCGATGAAGTAAGAACTCAAAGTACATGATCAGATGTGCCACCATGATTATTTGTACTTTGTATCATGATCAACCAAAAGTGTGAATATTTTTCACTCATGTATTGTATTGGACCATGCTTAGATGATTTATGTACTATCTAGATGGTATCTCTAGACCCTTGGTGGTTGGTGTCAAGCACAGAGCCTCAAAAACCTACTTCACCTAGGATAGGAGATTTGTGCACCTTATTAGATCCTCCTTCCTTGCATTACAACACAAAGCACTTCACAACCTATTAAAATACCTTGCACCTAGCTCTGCAAGTCTCTCACAATATGCATAGAGAATCTACAAACCATACTTGCACTTAGAACTTAGCTTATTGGCCTTGCATCACATATATCATCTCTCCTTCTCTTTCCCTATATTTCCTAGACATCTATATATATAATACAAAATAGGCCTAAACATGGGTAAACCCATGGGCCAACATCCCATTCCCATTACATAGTCCCAAATCCCAAAAAGGACCCAAAAAGGGGACGAGATCCCGTGATCTCCACTTAATTTTGTGCTCCTCCTTCGACAAGATGTCGAAGTCCCAAAATAGGTCAAAATTGACCAGATCCCTCAAATATTGGTAAAGGGCTAGCATGCCCACAACACTCACCTGTGACTTGTCCCGAGTCACTCTGATGTAGGAAGTTCTAATTTGAACACTTCGAGATTGGCTCGAACTACTTCGACTTGTTGTTGTGCTACAAGCTCTTGTTCAGAAAACTCTTGAATGACTACATCATTCATAGGTCCTTCCAAACATTGTTCTATTGTAGTGCTAACCTACTCTAGTTCTGCTCCCTGGCTCTTGACCTTCAAGAAAAAATGGTAAGTCTTGTCTTGTATAGATCGGAGTCTCTGAGTTACTTCCATAACTATGCTTTGGATAGCATGGATCTATTGTTGGGCGGTTCGCTGCTCTTGATATCTCTTCATTCTCTCCAAATATCTCAGGGATTTCAGTTGTGCCTGTAGTGTTTTTGTGTGTTGCTTCACCTCCTGGAGTTGCGACTCCAGTGCCTGCAACTCTGGGTTCTCGGTAAGTTTCTCATATGTCTGGGCACTACTATCAATGAATTGCTTACATTCTAAGGTAAGGGCCTTTATCCTTTCAAATGCCTTCCAAGGAGTTACTTTTTCTTTGGTCCTTTACTTCCTTTGGGGTCTCGGGCACATTGCATAGCTCCAAGTCTTCTATGCGTTGTTGGATCACGTCTTCAAGTTGCGCTATTTTCTTCGTGACTTGATCCTCTTCCTTTATTTCTATGATAGTTATAGAGCGCAGTGCTCTATTGACCACTTCCTTTACTTCGAGTTGCTTGATGAGCAATTGCCCTTGCCTTGTTGTAGTTGTGCCTTTTCTTCATCAAACTTCGCTTGGAGAGCACTCTTTTCCTGTTCAAAAGCTTGATGTTGTTCTACAAGTACTCCCTATACTTGTACCAAAGCATGGGTGGATTTTTCTGTTTCCTCTTATGCTCGTCGAAGGCGAGCTTTGACTGTATCAGCAAGCCAGTGGAGTTGAGTTGGTTCATCTCCTATTTTTGGTGTTCCCAGTGGTAGAGGTGCAGTGGAGACTACGCGGCTAGACTATAGTTCCTATTGCACCCCTTGGAGCTCAACCTCAATTATATTGTACATATCCTCCTGCTTAGCTTCTTGCTTCTCTGCTATCTCCAGCGAAGCATCGTTCAGGGATGCTATGATGAAATTGAAATCATCAAAGGTGAGGACAGTCTACATATTAGTTATAGAGGCTTTCGATTTCTTCCAGGAAGAATGCTTCGGGGGAGAAACCTTCCTTTTCTTTGAGGGGTCCTCCTCGTCTCTAGGCGGTGTTACTTCACCTTTCTTTTGTTCAGTTTTTTCACCATCTATCTCTTCACCATCACCCCCTCACTCTAGTGATATGGAAGTAGTATTCACTAAGGCACTGCTTAAATCTTGTACTTCGATGGTCTTCTTTGTCTTACTAGGTCCGAGTGTATCCTATGCAGCTTCTAGGCTGTCGATGTCAGACATCTTTGCAGGGTCTGCTGGAATAAGGAGGTCAACGGACCATTCCTTAGTAATATCTTCTAAGTCCTCCTCCATCATCTTCTAATAGTATTGAATTTGTTTCTTGTGCTCGTCGGTGTGTGCTGTAATATAAATGAAATGTCGATCTGCGTTGAACTTCATCAGAGGCCTGAATCGGTGTAAATCATTCGGCGTCATGCGAGGCTAGAACTGGATGGCTATCTTCAGTTGATGGTAGTATGTATGGAACATGACATTTGACTTCCATTACTTATTCATGTCACTTGAGCACCACAATGTACTGAACTTCGCGGCCAATGGTTCAAAAGGCTCGATGTCTAGGAAGGTCTCACCTTTCGGTATCTCCCAGGAAATGACGGAGATCAAGATTAATAGCCAATTGAAATGGAATTTGTATCCTTAATATTGTGCTTCTCTGTAGTCAAGTTCCAACTGGTTCACCAGGTACTTCACCCAATTCATTTCTAGGCCCTCTGTGCACTTGCCTGCGAGGTCGACTACAAAACCAGTCACTTGGGTGGGTCGGTTCTTGTGTACTAACTTCCTTGCAATAAACTGATAGGCGAGGTGCACTACACCATTCTGAATAGAGGATACCTTGTATCCTCACATTCCCTTCTTGACATTTCCATAAGTTTCCTTGATGTTTTGGACGAGAGCGTGATCCATGGCTTTTCCAGGATAGAAATCCTGTGGGTTAGGTCCTTGCATACTCAAACCCATGATCTGATTGATCAAGGTCAGATCAATTGTGATACAACATGGTAACAAGACAACAACAACTTGACACATCCATTCACCTCTTGGTTTCTTCCAAAGTGATGAATTTTCATGACGTTGAGTAGGGTGGACTGCACAAGGTTATGGGTCCATGCTTGGGGAATTACCTTTGAGTTTTTCCCTTTTGTTCTAGTCAGATACTTATGTGGGGATAACATGTTGTATACTTTTCAATATCCAAGGTTGAATTTGCTAAACTTCAACACTGTAATCTTATCTTGGTTTTCTCGTACTGCGTGTATCCAGTTCGGGAGGTACACAGTGACCAAAGCGTACTCGAAATATCTAGGTATGCTTTCATAGTTTACAACACCGCTCAAAGGTGGTATATAGGTGGGTAAGATAGTTGGAATTAGTTTAGCATTAGCTAAGTCATCCCTATTCTTAGTGTGCTTCTCATATGATGGTCGAGATGGTCCTGCTCCACGAGTAGTGGATGGAGAGCCTGGCAGTCCTCTCATGGATGATGTTTGTATACCTGTAGACATCGACATGACTCTTTCAGTCATGAGGTCGATCAAAACTTCCTCAACAAATTTTTCTGTAGTGCTCAACTCGTCTGACATACACACTCAAGGTTAATAATCCCAGGTTCAAGGGGGTATCTTAGACACAGTAACGAGATAGAGAGAAGAATAATGATGATCATTGTATAAACTCAACATAGTCTGTGGGCTCAAATTCTCAATTGGCAAAAGTGTTCTCATTTCTTGGCGCGATGGGATAAATAGGTAACTCGACAACGGGTCACTTGCAACGAGTATAGGCCTTCATTAACTCTATTCGATCCATTATGGCACAATCCAACGGTCTGGTGGCAAAACATAAATGCCTTTCTACTCATTTGGAGCATCACTCAAACAGTTATAATGTCCCCAACGACTATATTGCTTCTCCATAGAAAAGTGCCATGTGTCGCTGCATTGATATCCCGATGAAGCTCAAATTTTGCAAATTTTCCTTCTGTGAGGTTCCCTCTGGAGCCTTCTACAACTTATCGATCTTGGCTCTCTTCTTACTTAAATTTATAGACTTATTTCCAGTGAGCTTCGTCTCGGTATTCCCTTTTCCATTCTGATTTTTGTCTTCTTTTGACCTAGTCACTTCGCGTTGTTGAGATTCTTCCCTAGGGTTCTCGGATAATACTTCTTCTTTATCTGGGATAGGTACTTCAATATTCTATGGATCCTCTAGTGTTCTTTCAACTTCGACATCTTGTTCTCTAGTGTTAAATAGCTTTGATCTGTTCTCATGTTCTTCAATCAAGTGTGTGATCCTTCTAGTCATGAAATCTTTTAATTCTTGCTTCTTCTATTCCAAAACTTCTTCTTCTTCCTTTCATCTGGATCGATCTCTATCAATCCAAGGTTTTCCTAATAACATGGTAAATGGGGCGTTGTCCTTGATAAATTTAATAATCTCAAAATCTTCTTCTGTCGAAGTTCCATTAACATTCATAGGTATACGAGTGAGCTTCCCACATAGATTTATCAATGTTCCTCTGAATAACCCTATTCCTCTTAATGAAGGGATCATAGCAGGATTTCCTAAAATTTCCCAAGTTCTTTATGTCATAATATTCACCCGTGTTTCCTCATCCATAACACAATCAACGTCGAAGTCTCCTATTCTTTCTTCAAGGAATTCTTTTTCTGTGAAGATCTCTGATAAGTTGACATGTCGGTGAGCATTCAGGGTTTCTTTTATCTATAGCAATTCTTTCTCTGATTTCTTCTAGGTTTCTTCCATTTCTGGATCTGCCTTAGGTTTTTCTTGGTTCATATTCATTCTTTCAACCTTAGCAATCATTCTAGGGCAATCCAAAACTTCATGGTCCATAGCTTTACAATAAATACAACTAGGTCTTTTCCCAAGTAATTCCTTAGCAAGGTGTCCCAGTATTATGCAACTGTAACAGAGGGTTAATCCTCTCTTTTGTTTAAGTGATCCCCAACCTTTCCTGTACTGCGCGCTAGGCTCATAGGAGCTAACCTACAAAAACATCTTTCTAGGATCTTGCATACATTTGTTAGTCCAAACATTCTTTCTATGCATAGGTATAACATATCTTTCACTATTCTTATCAGATCTACTCATATCAAACCTTCTTTCATCTATTAGTGCCCTAGTTTTCAAGCTAGGACAAAATCTATCAAACACACCTAGCTCCATAATTTAGAAACAGAAATTCCAAATTATCTTACTTTTTCAGAGCACAAAGCTTCTAGATCTAGAAATTTTCACTATTCTTACCTTTATCAGAGCACAAATCTTACAGATCTTACCTCTTTTCCTCATATCCGACCTCTTTTCTTCAAATCATACTTCTTTTCCTTAGCACAGAACTTGCCAAACTAGTAGAGTACTGAGCACTAGAGTAATAGATCTACGCACTGAGATTTTTACAATTTCATATTAGATCTTTGAACAAAGCTTCTTCTTCCTCAGTTCCCAACAATCAATGTTTCAGGTATCAACAATGGAACCATTTTTTTGCACAAGGGCAAACCTAGGGTTCAACGCTACAACAGTGCACCAACAAAACCCTAACTACTGACCCTTTTGGTAACACCTGTGAAGCAGATAAAGTCTCACCCGAGGTAGAGGTAGGGGTGGTTGCAGGACTCAAGTGTCTGCAACCTTAGTTGGGACACCAATATATGATTATAATACTTAACAGAGCACTTAGCATCAACAGTTAATCAATATTCAACAAATAACTACTACGCAGATAGAACAGAGCATCGCATCATTCACTCAAATATGATGTATTTAAGCACTTTATCATAAACATGCAGGTTATATCTATCATATCAATCACTAAGCACCTTCATATAGGTCAGATCTAACATTCTTACACATCATTAGCACAAAGCATCAACATATGTACCTATCTCTATCAAAGAACTTAGCAAGAGAAGCTATAAACACATCAAGACAAGCACAAACTGGAACAACACAGTGTTTACATGGTTCACCCCCACCCTAGGGCTACGTCCACCGACTCTTCTTATTTATTGTATTCAATCAATCGGTTACAAGCACAGAGCCTCAAAACCCTACTTCACCTAGGATAGGATATTTGTGCACCTTGCTAGATCCTCCTTCCTTGCATTACAACACAAAGCACTTCACAACCTATTACAATACCTTGCAACTAGCTCTGCAAGTCTCTCACAATATGCACAAAGCATCTACAAACCATACTTGCACTTAGCACTTAGCACTTATATTATTAGCCTTACATCACATAGATCATCTCTCATTCTCTTTCCCTATATTGCCTAGACATCTATATATACATTACAAAATAGGCCTAAACATGGGTAAACCCATGGGCCGACATCCCATGCCCATTATATAGTCCCAAATCCCAAAAATAACCCTAAAAGGGGTCGAGATCCCATGATCTCCACTTCATCTTGCTCTCATCCTTCGACAAGTTGTCGAAGTCCCAAAATAGGTCAAACTTTACCAGATCCCTCAAAACTTGGTCAAGGGCCAACAATTACTATCCTCGTGGTGGAAAGAGGATAATAAGTTCACAAACCGAAGCAATGGTTGGTATAATATGATAAACCTCAGAGATCCTTATGTATATTTAATGTCTTTAATCTACCAATTGTGTGGGGAAAAATATTTCTCAAAGTTTTCAGAAGCATGGATTCCCTTGGAATATACCATGGCAATATTCAAGAGAAGTTTCAATTGTGGATCCATAATTTTCAAACAATTGAGCACCAACATCCTATGGGCCCAGACACCAAAGGATGGAGAAGCACCATTTTTTCACATGGAATAGTACCTATTAGACATAATCTGTGCAAGAAATGTTTTCACAGCCCAAGTGCACTTCATCATTTTTAGAAAATAATTCCCAAGGCTTTAAGCGACAGCCAAAAGGATGATTTCCAAATTGGGCCACTGGTATTTGGAATAATCAAGAAATTATATCAGATTTTTTGGGTCTATTGGCGCACCACACCTTCTCCCTATTCATGTCTCATAATTTTTCATTTTGGGAGAAGTTTGTTACCAGAGCATCCGGCAAGGCTATAATGCCTCTTTGGTAAAGGATAAGAAGAGGAATTTCATACCATATGGTTTTGATATTGGGTTTTACATGGTTAAAGACACTATGTAGGAGAAAAAAGAAGGATTGAGTCATCTTGAGTATCAATTCCCTACATGCCATTTTCGAAAGAATGATTCAAAAGGCGTGGTACTCCAGCACACGTCACAGGTGTCCTTGTCTTGTCCATATTCTCATGATAGTGTTAAAGATGAGATATTTACTGAGGGATCCCAAAACTCGGAGGAAGTGCTCCATATAAGGGCTAACCCTAATATGACCAAATTCAAGAATCCCTCAGGGTAAGATAAGAAAACAACGTAGCAGAAGCAACAGAGGCACAAAGCAGGGGGTTACTATCACTAGAAGAAGTTGAAAGAGATAAGAAAATATTAGGGGAATATCCCCCACTTAACTCTTCGATAGGATCCTTGAGGACTACCCCGAATGATACAAGTTATCATGAGGAAGAGCTAAATGGATCAAATACAATTCCACCAAAGGAGACCGTTGATCAAGAAAACCCCAACCCTATGTTACCACAAGCATGATTTTCAGTGACTACTATGACCCACCTAAGGTAAGAGAGAAAATCAATTGGGTCGGGTGTGCCTACTGTACTCATAGATTTAATCATGATATATGACAATGAGGAAGATTCAAAGGCCTCACACATAACCCTATTTCCAATCACACAAGAGGAGGAACCAAGGGAAACATATGCTCCAACTTCTGATGATTTGGCTCCAAAACCACAATAAGGCGACACGGAAGAAAGGAACTGAACGAAGCAGCCAGAAATTAGCATCCCAACGACCGAACTCTCACTGAAGATCGATCCTTTTCCTACTTCCCCATCTAGGAAAAATACTTCGCCAACCGACGAGGACCAACAAAAGGCTAATTCACCATAGCATACAGGAATTTCCCCTGCTAGGAAACTAAGTGAACCTGCCATGGAACACCTCCATACAACGAGAAGCCTAGGAAATACTTTTTCATGGGGAGATCGATAGATTCCTGAACTAGTAGATGAAGTTGCCAATATAAAGGAAATCTCTTATGACAGGAAAATAAAATTTGTGATGAGAAGAATAATAAAGAAAAGGAATATCATGCTCGATAGCACACTTTTCATAACCAGAGAGGAAACGTTGTTTGACACATAAAGTGCTAAGATGACTGAGCTAATCGGAGCTGGGATGGCCATAACCGATGCCACTTTATAAAGAGCGAAAAAGGGATGAAAGGGAGGTAGTTTCCATGAATAAAGAACTGGACCATATGTGACATCAAGCGAAATATTAACAAAACTCAACATAGGCAGTGGTACTTTTGAAGTGTGATTTCCAAGAAATGTATGCACAATTCACAAGGGAAAACGATCTCTTCACCGATCGTATAGATGATTTCCAAGAAGATACCTTGATGGGGTTGGAAAACTGTAAAGACATGGAATGATGGTATGAGAAGGAACATCAAGCCTTAGAACGGATGGACTGCATCAACAAAGTACAGAAGGTCTGAGATACATAAGAGCAGAACATCCAAGTGTTGATGGACAATATCATCACCCGAATAAGGAAGGTAGTTGAACACTGGGTAATCATGGTCCAGGAACCCCAACAGAAAATGCAAGAAAGATGGGGAGAGTGTGAGAAAAGTTGGGAAAAAATCAATTAGGAAATGAGGAATACTGACTTGCCAGAGTTTGGTCCACCGGAGAACTTCGTCAATTTACATGACATAGTTAAGTTACATGAATATAAAGACCAAGTGTTCAAAAAGGAGATTTCACAGATTTCAAGCATGATCCCGGGTCAAGTGAAAAGGTTCATGGATCCTCTGATTAAAGCTCTCACAGTATTACAATGCATGAATGTCAAACTAATCAAGTACAAAGAATGAGAAATTGAGATGAAGGAGGTCCTATCCACTCCAATCGGTCAGCATAGGTTCCCATATGCAAATACATGTGAAGATATCTTCTACAGATGGTCAAAATATGAGAGGGACAACCAACTTTAGTGAAACAACCAGATAATCTAAAGAGAAGTGGAAGATAACTTAGAGATAAAGTCTTCCATGTGTTCTTTTTGCTTGACTTAACACAACTTTAGTAGTTACTTTTAGTTTAGTGATTTTTTATAAATAAAGGCATCGACCTCATATTAAAGGGTCAATGGTTTTGGGGAGTAAGACTTTTTCTAAATTATTGTAAGAGAACTATTTCTTTGCAAGTTATTTTAATTAAGAAGTTTTGTTTAGAACCAAAGATACTTTGTTCATCTAAGGCATGAATGTGATTGGATCGAGGGGGATTATCTCTATCTTCGAATTCAATATTTTTCTGTTGATATGAGTAAGAGTTGTTGTATCTGTTATTTAAGTTATCTTATAATGCTGCTACAGTTCTTTTATTCTAATTGATGAATAGAAATCTATTGTGTTGATATGTGATTGATAGTGGAGCATTGAAAATTACTTTTCTTGTCACATATTTATTTGATTTCTGTAAAACGTTATCTTAGACGATGTTGAATGTTTACAAGTCAAGAAGTATTATTGATAGCTTGAAGTAGTTTTGATTCTCATTTTCTACATGATGAGGCATAAAGGTTATCCCAAAACCCAGTCTTCCTCCAAATATGTTATAACTTCTCTCTGTCATTTAGCTTAGGCTCCACCTTTCTTTCCCACTAATGATAAAAAATAACAAAAAAGAGAGCTACATATCATGAGGAAAGTTTTCATAGAAAGACATATCTATCGATCACGATTAAATCCCATCGATAAATCCAGCCAGATCGCAAATCTACATAACCATACCACTTTGTCAATGCTTGTGAGTCTAATTGGACCTCTCAAGTGAGTTTGGTTCCTATTGTTGAGTCAAAGGGAACTCAGACCCCTCAACATAATTGGTTCTAGAAGGAGGTCCTAACGAATGCATGGCTAACAATATTTCTAATAATATATTTCACAAATCCTATAGATTCAAAACATCCCACATGCATGGATAGTCATTCTCAAGACAAACCACATACAGAGAGTACTCCCACTACGAGTAACTCACCTAAACATTAAGAGGAAGAACATTTGTACCCTGAAATATTGATCTGAAAATAGAAGGCTGACTTGTTATGCTATGCAAGAACCCTCTACTTCATAAAAATAAACTTTACAGGACCTTGCTTCATGTGTTAAAATATGTAAGATAAATTATGTGCCAAGTTTATGCTTCTTCTTTAAAATGTTCATGTGTGAGGAAATGTTCTTTTAAATGGTTAAATATGTGCTTTAAATAAAAACACAGCAACATAACTTGCATCAAATAAACCATCAAACTCACAACAATAATAACATGATAAAGGAGTTCACCCCTCTCCGGGCTACATCTCCTTGAGCCTCCATCAATGGACTTGGCTCTCTTGGATTAATTTGTCAAAATTTATTTTACAAGCTGCTGCTCAACTCCAATGGAAAAACAGACTGTATCATTGGGATCAAAACACATAAAAACCCCAAAAATGACTAATAAAACTCTAAAAACGGATCATGGCTCATCCGGGCATGACCTCTTCTACATGTGGCCATAAGCTTCACTGAGCTTCTCTTTGGAAAAAATACCTGTAAAAGTCCTCAAAAGCCTCTGAAACCTGTCCCAATGTGTTCATAGCATATCAATTAGCCAAAAATGATTATTCAATCACAGAAAACAAACATAGGCTCACCAAAACATGTCCTCAATCAATGAGGGCTTCAAGCTCCCTGGAGCTTGCTGAAACTTCAATGGATAAAATCCTGCAAAAGAAGTCTTAAAATGGCCTTGATAACAGTCCCAATGGATTCAAGACATCCAAAAACCCCTAGCTGGGCTTTTACGACACCTCAATCGGCCAAAAAATGAGAAAGATAGGCCTCCTGCCATCCTCTTCCTTCAAGCTTGCTGGCTCTGCATCTACAAAACGCACCCTTGTTGAATGAACTTGGCACACACACAATATATAGCGTGAAAACCCAGCACTGGGTGCAACCGTTCCAACGGTGCAAACTGTAGGATGGTTATGGGCACGCCAACCCCTAACCGCCTAGCACCTGGGCACGTGAGTCATCCATACGACCGCGCAAAGGGCTAAGTTCCAAGCCAATGGATAAGTGCCAAATGCCGGTGAATGATTGGTGGTAAATCCATTTGAAAAACCAACCCAACTCCCGCGCATCAATAAACACGGTCATATGAAATGAAATGCGTGACCGGGGGCATACCAAATCCCGCACGCGTAAATATAATCGGTGGCCATTTGAAATATTACAAAAACGCGGGCTCCGTTTGAGTACATATTTGTGCGCCACCGTATAGAGTCATATAGTATGCAATACAACCATGGGACGGGGCTAAGCCCCGGCCTGACCCCTCGCCACTTAACATTAATTCAAACTTAAATATTTCAAAAGCCATATGGTTAATAAGAACCAACGCATGGCATAGTGGTCGGGTGGACTTTGTTAAGGCTTAGCCGGTGGGGGAGGTCCGGGGGTCGAACCCCACGGACCCAATAAAATTTTACATAACAAACCAAAAGCCAATAAAGGGGTGCCACGTGGCAACCCATGACTGGGCCACGTGGCACCATACCATTCGCCAATTAAATGCCACGTGTCAACAAATGATTCATCCAAAACTGCCAATCCGAAACTACCACGTCACCTGCCACATCAGCATATACGGTCAATCCATGTCACCTCCCCACGTCAGTGTACGATCATGCCACGTCAGCATCCGTACGGAATGTACAGTCAACATCCCTTTTTTTCCTGTTTGACGATTCAAACAGATCGCGATATCTCTCGCTCCCGACATCCGTTTGAGACGAAACAAGTTGTGTTGGGTTCGCAACGACGAGGCCTACGCACTCATTCATTTTGAGGAAATTCCAAGAACGTTGATTTTTGGGCTAAATTTTGACCCCTGGTCTAGATTTTGATCACACCTTCCCACTGAAAGGCTTTTGGACCCACAAAATCTTATGATTATCTGTCTACTTTCAAGTTATATCAACTAATTCTACTTGAAAAGTCTTTTCGACAATCACATGAATACTTTGACATGCCCTGCACTGCAACTGGCTATGTCCCTCAACCACTGTTCTCTGGCTGCTGCTGACCCACTGTTCTCTCTGTACTTGGAATACTGCCAACCCTCCCACTGAGAATCAAGTCCCTCTTGCAAACTCTTTGGCGTCAACACAATCAGCTCTCCAATGGCTACAAAAACTTTCCTGTGACATCTTGTCACAAGCCAAGAAAACCATCAATCTTGAAAACAAATTATACAAGACTGAAAATGATGCCAACAAAATCTTTTGTTCTTAAAAAAATTGTCGCATCTTGTACTTCATCAAAGCACATGGAGTTTTCTTGCATCATGGTATACTCAAAATCAACTTTCAAGTCAATAAACACCATCGACTAAACACAAGTCGAAAAACACGATCGACACAACATAGTCGTTAGACACCATTCGAGACTCATTTGAAACATCTCAACCTTCCAAAATGACAAGTCGACAAACATGATACACAATCATGTCACAATCATGTCACAATCATGAATCACTCATGATGAACCATCACCAGGTTCACTGCTTACACATACATAAAAACAAATGCATGTGCATGACTCTTCAACTCTCCTTTCAGTACCAACATAAGTACATAACCCAAAAACATGCGGGTACATAAGAGTTGAAATGAAAAAGATAAATGGCTGCAACAAGTGAACATCATATCCATCTTTTACATCCTCCTGGCGAAGTTGTGCAATAAACAAAAATGCCTTCACATGAATTGCATTCACATGCAAACTTTCATCATACAAGTTGATAAACTGCTGCAACTTATCATGCTTCCCATAAATGCACACATAACACTGAAAAGTGCATTTACAACATAAAAATGCAAGCATTACTTGCTCAAGAAATCCAACCATTTCTTACCAAGCCAACTCAACGGTGACTTTTTCGGCTGAACATCGTCCTCTTGTGAATCATCTTGACTCACATCGATGATGGAATCTCCTCTTCCATTCTTGCCAATCTCTTTATCCAACTGCTTCTTGTGCTGTGGATGAGTGGTTGGATGCAATATCCAACATTGGTCAATGAGATGACCCCACTTCTGACAATGAGTACAAATCTTTTGCATCCTCTTTTCACGTTGTCTTTGCTTATAAATTTTCCTGAAAGTGGTTAATCTTTTCCAACATTTTGAAACATGATGGTTATATAAACCACAATATGTACATGGATTCTTTCTTCCATTTTTACATACAAATTTATCATGCTTAACATAATCAAAAGCTACTGAATGATAAGCAAAATTATACCTTAAACATTCACCTTTATCGCCTCTTTGAGGAGGTGAATCTGAAGAGTTACAAGCTCTCCTTTGAAGACCATCAACAATGTTCTTGTCCTCATCACTGTCACAACTCTTTCGTTTCACACATTCGCATTCATCTTGAACACAAGCCTTACATACTGGAGGGATTGAACTTTCACCTTTAAAGACTTCTTGAGGAGGTGAACTTGAAACAAAAGTTGTTCTTGGAACATTTTCCCTTGTCTCCTCGACTTTGGAATTTGCTCCATCAATTCGTTCATATCCAAGACCACAATACTTAGGTCTCTCTTCAACAACAATAGGCTCAACAATTCCTTGTGCATCCTTGCCCAAACCTCTACCTTCATAGCCCATTTTTAACAATAACTTGGACCCTATTCCTCTTGTGTGATTTTCAAAACCACCAAAACATTCATCTTGAGAGGAATTAGAAGATAAACTAACATTGCATACCTTATCTTCATGCATGTACTTGGTAAGGGTTTCCTTTGCCTCATGGAGTTGAATCTCCATCTCATGCAACTTTTGAAGAAGCTGGTCTTTCTCCTCCTTCATGGCCATCAACTGCTCTTCAAGAGCAATGCTCTCATTTCTACCTTCACACATCACTTTCATCAAATCTCTCATAGTTATAATCTCTTCTCTTTCAAAGAATTTAGATAATGAAGATGTATGAGAACTATCAATGCTTGAAGCTTCCTCCATCCTTGCAAGATATCAAACTTCAACACAAAACTTGCACTAAAACCAATAGCTAAATCTCAAGCTATCAATGGAAATCACATGAGAAAAACAAACTATGCTCTGATACCACCTGATCTGAAAATAGAAGGCTGACTTGTTATTCTATGCAAGCACCCTCTACTTCATAAAAATAAACTTTACAGGACCTTGCTTCATGTGTTAAAATATGCAAGATAAATTATGTGCCAAGTTTATGCTTCTTCTTTAAAATGTTCATGTGTGAGGAAATGTTCTTTTAAATGGTTCAATATGTGCTTTAAATAAAAACACAGCAACATAACTTGCAGCAAATAAACCATCAAACTCACAACAATAACAACATGATAAAGGAGTTCACCCCTCTCCGAGCTACATCTCCTTGAGCCTCCATCAATGGACTTGGCTCTCTGGGATTAATTTGTCAAAAGTTCTTTTACAAGCTGTTGCTCAACTCCAATGGAAAAACATATTGTACCATTGGGATCAGAACACATAAAAACCCCAAAAATAACTAATAAAACTATGAAAACGGATCATGGCTCATCCAGGCATGACCTCTTCTACATGTGGCCATAAGCTTCATTGAGCTTCTCTTTGGCAAAAACACCTGTAAAAGTCCTCAAAAGCCTCTGAAACTTGTCCCTGGTCTAGATTTTGATCAAATACTGTATGCTCTTCGCCACAAAGAGTTAAAATAATTTCATAAGAATCACCAGAGCTTATGCCCAACATATCAAATAATTAGCTTTAGCTCCTTTACTTCCTTGAAGAAAACAAATACGCAGACTATTTTTTGACACCCCTGACCAGGTATTTTTTCACATGGTAGAATACCTAATATATTTTTCCCTCACATAGATCGAACAACCCATTAATATTATACTCGAAACACCAGTTGGTAATTACTCTGAACCTGAGGATTTTGAGTCTTAAGAGGAAGAGTCTAACTCAGATCGCTCAGGTTCTGAATCAGAAGACATGGAGGATAATAATGATAATAATGGAGAAAGGGGAGATCATCCTAGAGACAATTAACCATGGTTGGAAAGATATGCTTTGGCAATCCCAGGAAGGGTGCTTAACCTACCCAGACATCCAGAAAAATTACTTCCTAAATTTGCCCCAAAACCTCCAAATTACCTGAGGACCATATTAAGAAGTTCATATTAGCTATAAGGTTGATGAATTTGCAACATTTTATCACAATGTTTGTAGGGTGGTGTTTTTCTTTCCTCAAGAAAAGATACCATAGAGAAAAATGGCAAGACGTGGGCCAAAAACTCACATATCCTAATTTTTGGTGTCCGTGCGCGTTATACTAAGGGGTGCGTAGATCTAAGCGGCTGAGATCTATCTGCTCAGATATGCGACGTAGGATCCATATCAGACCCCCCTGACCTTCTACCTTTAATGGGGGGGGGTCCAAATTGGTAGTTTTTTAGCACAGGCCCCCCACTATCGTGGTGCTTCCTTGTTAACTCAGACCCCCCCCTGCTCAATACCTCTTACCACTACCCCCACCTCTAAGTAGACCGCTTACCGCTCTCCCTTACCGCTGCCCGCTCCTTCTGCTACCTATTTTCCAATAGCACTCTCATATGCCTGTCCCTTCCCCATGTTTTTTCGCTCTCTATTAGCTTCCCACACCTATCCTCCACTCACCATCCCGCCTGTCACATCTCCCCTTCTCATATTTTTCCACTTGCACTACTTCGTTCCATGTAACTTCCACCTATGTCGTGTCCCCACTCCCTTACCTATCACCTTGCAGCCTTCCCCCTGCTTCCTTGTCATCTTCCCGCGCCACATCACCTCCTTCCCATTATACCTTAGCTCAACTTCTTTGGCCCCCATTTTATCCTCAGTCTCCTCTTCCCATCCGCAAATGTCCACATGTCCATCTCTCATCCACTTTCCTAGGCCTAGCACACCAATCACTTCGTCAATTCCCATGTTCGCTGTCAGGCCTTACCCCACAAGCATCTGACTCAGATCCAGATTGAATAATGTTGATGCCGCTAAGTTCTGTAGGTGAAAAGTTGACTTGGGCCTCCCTGATCCTGAGAAAGGAAATTATTGAAGCAGGTGGTGGCAGTTGAACATCGTTTCCACCATCAATAGAAATCCCGAGGAAGGACTTTCAACAAGTTGGCTCCTCTCTAGGTTCATTCTAAAGAGAGATTGCGTCTTTCTGAAGATCACATATTATAGGAGATTACATGCACAGTCTTTCAGGAAGCATGCAGACGTGATGCCTTCAATGCAGAGGCTCAGGAAGGCTTCTATTGTTTGGTCCTAAGTACAAAGGATTCTCTCTCTCATTTTATGGGGGTCAATGGTTGAGCTATGCTCCCGATTGTAAATTTTTAGTAAAGCCTTTAGTTCTCTGGTTATGTATGGCATTTTTAACACTTTTTGTTTAATGACAGTCAACCTTCTTTCTCATCTCTTTTTCCTCCAATACTGAGTGCTTGGGCATGGAGGATCTATTCAAGTTTTTGCAATGGATTTGTAATGTATGTTTAATTGCAGTATTGTTGTGATGTTTTCAGTTTCTTGAAGTTCAGAGACAAGAGGATCTTGTCTTTGGAGTTTTTATCTCCATTGGCTGTTGGAAGACCGGATGTCCACAAAAAACCTCCACACCTTCCTCAATGTTCTTCCTTACCACTCATCACTATACCCAACTTACTGACTAAAGTTAGATCAAGACCTCACCTGATTATGCATACCAACCCAGTTTTCCGAGTTAAAGTGATATTATCCTGAGTCTGCGTCCATTTAACCCCCCCCTATAAATTTATTCATTGTAACATATAAACTGATGAGTACTAGGATTAACTTCAATGCAATCTGAAGGTGACATCTAGTGCTAACATTTCTAGCACTGTTTCCAGGGATGAATTGAAGATTTTCCCTGGGACATAATGACAAAGAAATTTTGTTTATGAAGGTGCATCATACAACAGAACCATTCAAGATTGCATCTTGCACCTCGTGACTCCATTGTTTCATCTATGGCTTCCAGAGGCAGACACACGAGGTCTACTCCACAACTGCCTTTAGCAACACTTGAATTTGACCCAGAGAAAATTATCATAAAGGGAAAACACCTTCAAGGAGGTACTTCTACTGATGAACCAGTTATTTCTAATGATTTGCCCCATCCTCATTTAGAAACTCCAATAACTTCTTCTCCTTTTCCTTTCATACCATCTGCTAGAGTTTCCTGAAGCTTTAAGTTTAGGAGTGTTCCTACTGATTTCTCCTCTCCTGGTCTGGGATTGGAAGGAGAAAGTTTTGTCACTCCTATATCCTCTGAAGTTGTACCATGTTTTAGAATTAGGGCCTCAGAAGAATTTCTTACTCTGGGTTTTACTACTCCTCCCCTTATTAGAGTTGTTGCTTTTATAGAGAGGGAAACCTTTATTCTCTCAAGCCCTATGGCCTTTCCTCCAAATCCTTTGTTGTTCCCCTTTCATCCCGAAAGATCATCCCCAGTCTTCCCTATCCGAACTTAATCTCCTTCTAGTTCTCCTCCATCTATCATCCCTATGGTAGGTGATAATCCCACTAGAAATAGAATGGATGTCATAGTGGCTGCAAGATATGCCCCTCTGATCTTACCTCAGCCCATGAATGCTCTCCCTGCTGGATATTACCTGAAATGCTTGCCCAATTTCACTGGAGAAGAATACATAACTGTCGAAGAGCACATTATTTCCTTCTACAGTTATGCATACAATTTGAATATTGAAAATGAGGATGTGTGGATGAGAGTTTTTTTCCAGAGCCTTAATGGTGAGTCTAGGAAAGGGTTTAGAGGATTAACCCCTTGATCCATTGATGGGATTGAGGCTTTAGATGATGTCTTATTAAGACAACGGGGGGATAAAAAATACTTTATGTATTATATCATAGATTTTGGGTCCCTATAAATAAAAGAGGGACACTATGTCTCAGATTTCTCCAAAAGATTCAACAAAATGTACAATAACATCTCTGATGAGATAAAGCCTACAGAAGCCTCTACTAAAATTACTTATGCTAGTGCTTTTGATCCTAATTTATGCCTCTTGTTTAGAGAAAGTAGAGATACTTCCTTAGATCATATGCAAGATGCAGCCCTGGAACTAGAATCCAATGTGTTCACAGTTGACAGACTTAGAAACAAAATTGAAAGAGATAGAGGAAGAGGGAGATTTGAAGCTTCAACCTCCGGTTCCTCTGCATCCCACCCTCAAGTGGATGATTTGACTAAGTTGGTAAAGTCTATTTTTGCAGAAATGGAGAAGATGAAATTTGAAGGGAAGAAGAGTTATAAGAGTGCCCCAAATGTTGATAGTAGAGGTAACTTCAAAAGACCAAACAATACTCCCCAGATACTTCCCAAAGAACCTAGAAACAGATATAAGGATGATCATAAAATCCAAACCCCGTTCCAAAATAATCTTGTCATTGATGTAGAAGGATAGGAAGAAGATCTTGACCTGAAAATCCATTCTCTTGGAGACACCTCCCCATTTCCCCATTTGACCCAGTCTGCATATGAGGAGTCCCTCATGGAAAACCAAATAAATGAGTTTAGTAAAGGGGACAAGACCAATATTAATCCCAGTAAATATAATCTCAAGTCTAAGAAGAAAGAAGGGAAGTCTGACATCCCTGATCAACCTCCCAGAGCAGATAAGCCTGTCAAAGGTGTAGCAAACAACAACAACAAGAAAAAAGAACAAAACCCCTCACCTATTGCCAAAGATTCTATCCCAGAAGTGAGAGAAATTCTAAAGCCCCCCTCTTCTTTCAACTTTGAGCATGAGATTCAAAATATTAGGATCCCTGCACCCCTTTTAGATCTATTCAAGCATGAGGATTTTAAAATATCCCTCTCTAAATTGTTGTAGTCAGAGTCTTCATCGTTTTGCATAGGCTCAGTAAAACTTCAAGATGAAAAGACAACAGCCATTCTAGGTCCCTTGATAGAAGACAAAGATGATTCATCCCCTCCCTTCTACACCTCATTGAACATATATGAAAAGGTGTTGCATAATTGTTTGATGGACTTAGGGGCATCTCATAATCTCATGCCCAAAACTGTGATGGATAAGCTTGGATTAGAAATCACAAAATCTTATCATGACTTGTATTATTTTGATTCAAGGAAGGTGCAATGCCTTGGGGTCATCAAAGATCTAGTTGTGACCTTGTTTTAGTTTCCCATGAAAAGTGTGGTCATGGATATCATGGTGGTCGATGTTCCTCCCAAGTTTGGCATGCTCTTGTCAAGATCTTGGATTAAAAGACTTGGAGGAACATTACATATGGACCTCACATATGATACCATTCTTGTGTTCGGAGGGGTGCATAGAATATTGTACAGAGAATCTCAGCTGGCCTACATTATCAGTAATAAATCTAACCCCACCCACCATCCTATCATTGCACTTGATACTGATTTGGGATCTAGCTTATTGATGTTCATTGATGCCTCTGAACCTCCTCTTGAAATCAAAAAACAATACCTTAATCTCTGTGAATATTCTCCTTTGATTACCTCTGATTGGAAAATGTTCTTTGATGGAGCATCTTCTAGGGAAGGTTGTTGTGTCAGGGTAGTCCATGTTTCTCTTGTTCAAAAAATTATATCTCTGTCATACAAGTTAGTGTTGGTTGTGGAGCCTGATTATCTTCCTGATTCAGAGGTCCTTTATTTCAACCATGTTTATACCCCATGAAGTATTTACACCCCAGAAGTATGTACACTCTTCCATGCGGGGGAGTGCAGAGGGGCAGTACCCCCTCTGTGGGGTCCGGGGGGGCTATCCCCCAACTGGGGGGTCTGGGGGTGTTAGCATCGGAAGTCACTCCTGGATTTCTTGCAGGAGCAGAGCCCGACACCCATTAGTTTAATGTCACGAATTGTTTATAAAGGGGTGATCTAATGGAGATAAAGACTCGAGGAGATATTAATCTAACTTAGGGACTGGGTTTGGTATGTAAGTAACAAAGGAGGTCTGGAATCCTAACTTCAGCCAGTGGGTCGATTAAAAGATGAGCAGGCGGAAGACTTAGTAAGAAAGGTGAACAAACTACTTTGGGCGACAGGCTTTCGGTAGTTTGCAGAAGAAAGACTCTGAATGCAAGATCCGCTTGGTTCAGGGTCTCAAGGAACTGAAAGGGGACTTGACTGGATCCTCCAATTCCAAGTCACTTCAGTGCTGGGAAAATCACAAGAACTGGTTAGAGACAGCGCAACTATTACAATGATCCATTACAACATCATCCTATAATAGCTACAGCTCGACTGGAACCTCCAATTCCGAGCTATTCTAACACAGTATAACAAAGATGTAAAAGAAACTGGCATTCATAAGGCAAGAAGTCTAAAAAGTCTATACATAACCAGAATAATAGTGCTTCATTAAAACTTTACAACCGGGAGCTCTTCTCAACCATCGATCCTTACAAAATGGAAAAAATGCCTACATATACTTGGGACTAGCTCTGGCCCCCAAGGCGCGATCATATCGTGAATTCAATGCTTAACGTTGAGGAGCTTCTCTATCAGGACGGGCTGTCAGTCTGCCTCCATCAAATCTGCCCTCTGTTCCCCTATCATGCACCTCTTTAATTCATCATGGCTCGCGCCAGGGGGTAGCTGAGCCCTTTAAATATTGAACTGGCGTGTGAAGGCTTCTCTAGTGAGTTGGAGACTCGACGTAGCTTTCCTGAAGAGAACCGGTACAAGGGACCCTTCTGTGTCTATTTCAGCCAGGACCTCCATACTTTGCAATAAATGGGTGACGCGAGGCTTCACCCACCCTCTTTCTCCTTTTCTGCTGAGCCGAAGAGGCTCTTTGGATCCCCGAGTGAAATCCTTGATGAAACCCCGACCTAGTCCACAGGTCTCTTCTCCTTTCCTTATGATCTCCTGAAATTCACCGAGACCTTTTCCCGACTCTGTATTGGGTTCGGGGTTTCGCATTCCCTATTGTCAAGAGTTCTTGACCCTTTGAATTCCCGATCACCGATTCTCCGATGAGCGCGTGTATGGGTTAGCCCTCCTAGATATACTATGATCCCTGCGACCACCTCTTATATGACTTGAGTCGAACCTCTGTCGGGGTTTCGACATTTTTGATGTCTCGATACACAAGTCCCCGGGACTCGCGATTCTCCAAAACCCGATGGCTCATGGCCGTTGACATGTCAACGGTCCATCCCCCTTCGTGAAAACCTGCCACCTGTCTTCCACTTGTGGTCCCACATGCTAACCGACAGTTGCCGAGATATCGCTTCTCGTGATCTCGCAACTCTGGACGTAAATCTTTGCAGCTCTAACTCATGAACCTCTGAGCTCATGACATGCCGATGCCACTTGGCATTGTCTCCCTACAAGGATTTTCCTTCCGACACCTGTCCCCCACTACGATCTTTAACTCCATCGGGAAATCGCGTATTAGGATATTGCGATTCCCGCTGTCATGTGCACGAGACTTTCAGTTCCCCGATCCCCAACTCTGCGGGAGCTCTCACCACGTGTCCCTGTTGACGGACGGTTCTGATCCAGTCGGGAAATCATGGATCGCGATTCCTAGATGCAAGAGTTTCTTTTCTTCGAAAACTCCGACTCTCCGATGAACTGAAACCCGACTCTCCTCCTCTGCACACTAGGGGTTAACCCCAGCGCAACTTCTCGAGATCTAACAGCTGACGGGATTTCGTCGATCTCCTCTATAAGATTCTGACCGTCGATTTACTTTGAGGATGATTCTCGACTGCTGAAGACAAATCTTTGCCCGCTCGCTTGCTCGACTCACTGCTACAAAATGGGATTATCTCGTGATAAACTCAGGTGCTTCCCATGCAAACCGCAGACCTAGGTACACCTAATCCTGAGATAAGAAATATCGCTAACATTAGGCTCCATGGGGGATAGAGTCGTCCCTACAATGCTCTAAGAACTCATTTCGTAGATTCAGTGCTTTGCTATTGGGCTACAGAGTCATGCTGAAAACATCCCACTGCTGAAAATACAGGCCGAAAAATAAAAGTAACAAAATAAAGCTACATGCTCAAGGAGCTTATTTATACATAATCCTAAACTAATAAAATATTTTACATGGGCTAGGTGAAAGATAAATTCCACCATAGCCATTCAAGCAGCTTCCTGGATAGAAGCTCCTTCCTTCTGTCGATGATCACCAGCAGATGGTGTAACCGTGACAGCAGAACGGCTACACTCTTCAACTCCACCTTACAGGCTGGAGTTGAGATGAAATAGGGCGGCTCCAAGGCATAGGGGAAATGCCACTCCATGTATTTGCTGACAGGGTCACCGAATGAGTGGCCATTTCCAAGGAATTGGTGAAATACAGCGTCTTCTGCTACACAGTTGTTCACCTACGGTCGAATATCTCTAATAAGCACAGGCGGGTGAATAACTGAAAAGGGCTCGCTGATCTCAGGTGGTGGCTGCTCACTGACTGGCTCTGTGCAGTCTATAAACTGCATCTTCGACTGCTCCTCTGGTTCTTCTGGTACCTCTTCTTGGCTCTCCCAAGGGTCAGAGTCATAATCATCATAGATAGGACCTGTGGGAGATCTCTTCTTTTCAATTTGCTGCTCAGGGGGGTTGATTTCCTCGCATTGTCTTTCATTTGTGAATAGAGGAGAAGGCTCTGCAGTCTTCTCTTGGAAGTTCTGGGTGTCCAGCTCAGAACCTGATTTATAGCTGTCATACACGGGCTGGCTGCTACCCAGGTCATCAATCTGTGATGTGGGGCCCTGCTGCTCCTCAACTGAGTAGTCGTTAAAGTTGGGTGAGCACCAAGCTTCTTCATCTTGCAAACAAGGAACGATCTCTAGATCCTCCTTTTCAATCCCAAATGTAAATACATCATGGGAAATCTCGTGAAGAAAAAGAGAACAATCCTCCTCCACAACTAACCCTTCTTTTAAAAAGAGAGGGTCTTTGTCATCATGAGCAGAACTACTAGGAACATATGCTTCAACCCGATACTTAGGTGAGCCATCTATCGTGGACCACATCTGCTCTACCAACTCATAATCTCCACAGGAGGTGTGTTGATCTTTATGAACATATAAAAGAACAGACGCATCCGATATGATGTCTGATGCTTCCGTCCTCGAGCTAACACCATTGATATCATTCAACACCTCTATTTTTTCATGGCAAATGCTTTCCTCCACAAGAAAAGGATTTATCATGGAAACGGTCTTCAGGGCCAACAGAGGCTTCATGAAGCGAAGAAAACTCTTTACAACAACTTTCAAACAAGTGAACAGCTAGATAGTAGTCTTTGCAAAATGAATTGAAAGTTGTATGAAAACCTGCTAAAGAGAGGATGCTTGCAGCGGGAAGAGACCGACACCATTCAAGAGTAGCTCCCTTCAAGGAAAACCTAAAGAGTTTAATCTGGACATCCTCATGCGTGATATTGTGTTGGTGGATAGCCTCGTGGAAGTCCAATAAATGCTCAGCTGGTACCTCCCAATCCTTTGCGTGAAATTTGAGGAGGAAATCTTCCCAGATGTCTCTATCAGAAAGTGCATTAGGAAAGCCAACTATCTTAGAAAAGTCACAGAACGCAAACCTTTGAGCCAGAATTTTCTCCATATCGAACCAGTGAAGTCGCCAATCGATCCTTGAATCATGGAGTCGCCAGGTGAAATATGCGCAGCTTCAAGTGTGTCTGGTCCTTGTTCACCATCAAAGGCCAGATCTTAACATTATCATTACCCCAGGAAACTTCTCAGGCTGAGAAAGTAGCCGCTGAAACATTCTCGAGAAAGCTCCTATGGGTCAGCTTTCAGGTGTGCCAACAGTGGCCACAACTAAAACAGTAAAGTGGAAACTATGGAGTCGCCACAGTGGAGTCTCCAGGTGCACAGTAGCAATCTGAATAATTCTGATTTCTGATGCACCTTCAGAATCAGTTGATCGTTGTCGTTCTACCCAAGGAAAATCTTCAACTTCGCCCCCGGCAACGGTGCCAGAAATGTTAGCGTCGGAAGTCACTCCTGGATTTCTTGCAGGAGCAGAGCCCGACACCCATCAGTTTAATGTCACGAATTGTTTATAAAGGGGTGATTGAATGGAGATAAAGACTCAAGGAGATATTACTCTAACTCAGGGACTGGGTCTGGTACATAAGTAACAAAGGAGGTCTGGAATCCTAACTTCAGCCAGTGGGTCGATTAAAAGATGAGCAGGTGGAAGACTTAGTAAGAAAGGTGAACAAACTACTTTGGGCGACAGGCTTTCGGCAGTTTGCAGAAGAAAGACTCTGAATGCAAGATCCGCTTGGTTCAAGGTCTCAAGGAACTGAAAGGGGACTTGACTGGATCCTCCAATTCCAAGTCACTTCAGTGCTGGGAAAATCACAAGAACTGATTAGAGACAGCGCAACTATTACAGTGATCCATTACAACATCATCCTATAATAGCTACAACTCGACTGGATCCACCAATTCCGAGCTGTTCTAACACAGTATAACAAAGATGTAAAAGAAACTGGCATTCATAAGGCAAGAAGTATCAAAAGTCTATACATAACCAGAATAACAGTGCTTCATTAAAACTTTACAACCGGGAGCTCTGCTCAACCATCGATCCTTACAAAAATGGAAAAAATGCCTACATATACTTGGGACTAGCTCCAGCCCCCAAGGCGCGATCATATCATGAATTCAATGCTTAACGTTGAGGAGCTTCTCTATCAGGACGAGCTTTCAGTCTGCCTCCATCAAATCTGCCCTTTATTCCCTTGTCATGTGCCTCTTTAATTCAGCATGGCTCACGCCAGGGGGTAGCTGAGCCCTTTGAATATTGAACTGGCATGTGCAGGCTTCTCTAGTGAGTTAGAGACTCGGCGTAGCTTTCCTGAAGAGAACCGGTACAAGGGACCCTTCTGTGTCTATTTCAGCCAGGACCTCCATACTTTGCAATAAATGGGTGATGCGAGGCTTCACCCACCTTCTTTCTCCTTTTCTGCTGAGTCGAAGAGGCTCTTTGGATCCTCGAGTGAAATCCTTGATGAAACCCCGACCTAGTCCACAGGTCTCTTCTCCTTTCCTTACGATCTCCTGAACTTCACCGAGAACTTTTCCTGACTCTGTATCGGGTTTCGGGGTTTCGCATTCCCCATTGTCAAGAGTTCTTGACCCTTTGAATTCCTGATCACCGATTCTCCGATGAGCGCGTGTATGGGTTAGCCCTCCTGGCTATACTATGATCCATGCGACCACCTCTTATATGACCTGAGCTGAACCTCTGTCGGGGTTTCGGCATTTTTGATGTCTCGATACACAACTCTCCGAGACTCGTGATTCTCCGAAACCTGATGGCTCATGGCCGTTGACATGTCAACGGTCCATCCCACGTCGCGAAAACCTAAAACCTGTCTTCCACTTGCGGTCCCACATGCTAACCGGCGCTTGCCGAGATATCACTTCTCGTGATCTCGCAACTCTGGACGCAAATCTTTGCAGCTCTAACTCACGAACCTTCGAGCTCACGACATGTTGATTCCACTTGGTGTTGTCTCCCTACAAGGATTGTCCTTTCGACACCTGTCCCCCACTACGGTCTTTAACTCCGTCGGGAAATCGCGTATCGGGATATCGCGATTCCCGCTGTCATGTGCACGGGACTTTCAGTTCCCTGATCCCCGACTCTGTGGGAGCTCTCGCCACGTGTCCCTGTTGACAGACGGTTCTGATCCAGTCGGGAAATCGTGGATCGCGATTCCTACATGCAAGAGTTTCTTGTCTTCGAAAACTCTGATTCTCCAATGAACTGAAACCCGGCTCTCCTCCTCTGCACACTAGGGGTTAACCCCGGCGCAACTTATCGAGATCTAACGGCTGACGGGATTTCATCGATCTCCTCTGTAATATTTTGACCGTCGATTTGCTTTGAGGATGATTCTCGACTGCTGAAGACAAAACTTTGCTCGCTCGCTTGCTCGACTCACTGCTACAAAATGGGATTATCTCATGATAAACTCAGGTGCTTCCCGTGCAAACCGCACAGCTGGGTACGCCTAATCCCGAGACAAGAAATATCGCTAACAAGGGGCAAGCGGGGGTTCAGGGGCGAAGCCCCTGAAGGAAAAATCTCCTTGTAAATGTATATTGTAATTTCATTGTAAATCTGGACCGTTCATTATAAGGTTGCAGATCTAACGGTAGAGATTATGTTAGGGTTTTTTTCCCTAGAAGGCAACCCTCTTTTATGAGGGAAATGTATTGCAGCTATGGTTGATGGTGAATATTGTATTCTGAGATAGGAGACTGTGAGAGAAAGAAGAGGAAATATAGCGGGTTTGTTTTAGGTTGTATCCCTTCATATGTTGGATAATAATAAAGGAAGGACTTGGCAATTTCTCTGGTGGACGTAGCCCACACTGGGTGAACCACGTAAATCTGTGTCTCTATTTTATTGTGTATCTTTTGTGTTTTATTTTGGCATTTGTTTTATTTTATTTCTCCATGGTCCTGTTTTTCTAACAATTGGTATCAGAGCGAAAGGTAACTCGCAGGAAAAGAGGGTTCCTGGTTCGAGTGGGAGCAATGTCGGAAGATGGAAAGTTTAGGGTCGAGAAATTTAACGGCCAAAACTACCAGTTATGGAAGATGCAAATGGAAGATTATTTATATCAGAAGGATCTATTCCTACCATTGGGTGGAGTATCAAAGAAGTCGATGGCCATGAAGGACGAAGAATGGGATATTCTTGACAAAAAGGCTCTAGGAACGATACGGCTGAGCCTGGCAGCGTCGGTGGCTTTCAATATTTCCAAAGAAAATATAACGAAGGGTTTGATGGACGCATTGGCCAAATTGTATGAAAAACCCTCAGCGTCCAATAAGGTATTTCTAATGAAGAGATTATTTAATATGAAGATGTCGGAAGGTGGGTCTTTTGCAGATCATTTAAATGAATTTAATGTGGTTACTAATCAACTAAATTCTATAAAAGTGGACTTTGATGATGAGGTTAGGGCTCTTGTAATCTTGTGCTCATTGCCGGAAAGCTGGAACAGCTTGGTCATGGTTGTAAGTAACTCTATCTTTGGTTCAAATACTTTAAAATTTTATGATGTTGTTGGTGTTATCCTTAGTCAGAAAATGTGACGGAAAAGCAGAGGTGAGACATCAGGTAATGCGTTGAACATGGAGAATAGGGGAAGACAAAAGGATAGAGAAAAGGGCTCAGGGAACTGCAGAAATTATAGGAAGGGCAGATCCAAATCTAGACTTGGAAAGATAGAGTGTTGGAATTGTGGAAAGAAAGAACATCTGAAGAAAGACTACAGAGCTCCAAAGAAACAAAGAGATGGACAACAGGAGAGAAATCAGGAAGCAAATGTAACAGGTGATGTGTTACAAGATGCTTTGATTCTTTCTGTAGATAATATTTCTGATTCTTGGGTAGTATATTCAGGGGCTTCATTTCATGCCACACCCCATAGGAAACATTTTCTAGATTATGTTCAAGGTGATTTTGGACAGGTTCATTTGGGTGATGATGCACCATGCAAAATTGTTGGAATGGGAAAGGTAAAAATAAAGCAATGCAATGGAAACCAATGGTTGTTGAAAGAGGTAAGACATGTTCCATATTTAAGGAAAAATTTAATTTCAACGGGTTGTACTATGACAGTCAGAGTGTCATTCACCTTGCAAAGAACTCAGCCTTCCATTCGAAGACTAAGCAAATACAATTGAGGTAACACTTCATACGATCCACCTTGGAATATGGACATTTGAAGTTGGAAAAGATACACACTAGCCTGAATCCTGCAGACGTGTTAACAAAGAGAGTAACCGGGAAGAAACTGAGTTCCTGCTCAATTTCAGTTGGTCTTCAAGAATGAAGATGAAAATGAGAAATTTTCCATGTCTAAGAAGGTTCAAAGTCCAACATATACAGCAACAGTGTAGTTGTTGAGATCAGTCTCCAAGTGGGAGATTGTTGGTTGTGGAGCCTGATTATCTTCCTGATTCAGAGGTCCTTGCTTTCAACCCTGTTTATACCCCATGAAGTATTTACACCCCAGAAGTATGTACACTCTTCCACGCGGGGGAGTGCAAAGGGGGGTACCCCCTCTGTTGGGTCCAGGGGGGCTATCCCCCCAGCCGGGGGGTCTGGGGGCAAGCGGGCCCCCAGCGAGGGTTCAGGCGCAAAGCCCTCGAAGGAAAAATTGCCTTGTAAATGTATATTGTAATTTCATTGTAAATTTGGACCATTCATTATAAGGTTGCAGATGTAATGGTAGAGATTATGTTAGGGTTTTTTTCCCTAAAAGGCAACCCTCTTTTATGAGGTAAATGTATTGTGGCTATGGTTGATGGTGAATATTGTATTCTGAGATAGGAGACCGTGAGAGAAAGAAGAGGAAGTTATAGTGGGTCTGTCGTAGGTTGTATCCCTTCATATGTTGGATAATAATAAAGGAAGGACCTGGCAATTTCTCTGGTGGACATAGCCCACACTGGGTGAACCACGTAAATCTGTGTCTCTATTGTATTGTGTATCTTCTGTGTTTTGTTTCCGCATTTGTTTTATTTTATTGCCCCACGGTCCTGTTTTTCTAACAGATAGAATTCGAAGCTACCAATAATGTGCCAAAGTATGAAGCTCTTGTTTTGGGTTTGAGGGTTGCAAATGATATGTGGATTGAAGAGTTATCAGTGTTTGGGTACGCTGAGTTAATTGTACATAAGATCAGAAACATTTATCAAGCCAAGCATCCTAGACTCAGACCTTATAGGAGTGAAGTGTGGGACCTAATTGATAGTTTCTTCCTAGCTTTAAACATTTCATTTATTTCAAGAGAGGAGAACATAGTGTTTGATTCTTTGTTTGTTTCAGCAAGCAATTTCAGAATCCCTCTGCCACCTAAACTCAGGTATGATG